>APFE031180432.1:0-55749 GCA_000404065.3 Pinus taeda | reverse complement strand
ATATATATATATGTCGAAGCATCCATAAACCCCAATCCATTAACCTGGATTAGAACATAATCGTAGTTCCCTTGATCGAATTTACAAAATACCATGGGAAAAAAGCCATCATGTCCAAAACCATGTGCGAAAACCAAGCACAAAACATAGGTAGGTTCACCCACCTAATATAGGGTCCAATTTTTTTTCCCTCGAGACGCTACCCCAAACCTCATAGAGGGGGTCTATCACCCCCCTTAAACTGCCCTACAATGGAGGCTGCCGCCCCCCTTGTGAACCCCCCACTATGCCTGACACAACGAAGGAGAGCTTCCCACCCCCATCTAGCCTCCCGACTTAACTATTGGGCTAGTCGTGGAAAGAATATAACACACACCCAACAGTGAAACATTATTGAAGGACGAACTATAAGGGAGCTTCATGTTTTCTTGCCTACAAAAACCAAGTTTTCTTAGCTTAGAGTTAGTTGCCTACTCTTGAATATATTTTTCTGGCATCATCACAAGCTTACGAGTATCCCTGGTTGACAATTTAATGAAAAAAATTCAAGCAATTGAATTGCCTGACATTTTTGGTGCCATTGCCAGGGATGATGCTAATGGATTAACCATTAAGAATTTAATTTAGCACAAATATTTTTCTTTAGTTTGACTCATGGAAAAAATAACTTATGTTGAAAGGATAACTTGGTGACAACAAGATCTTAGTAACATGGGGAAGTATACATAGGAGTCAATTTTGAATCCCTTTTAGTTGCATATATAAAGCATGATGAATAGGATGCATAAATTTCAATCAATATTTGCACTGTAAGAGTTCCAAACTAATCCATTTATGGGAAAGAAATCTAGAATGATGTTCAAGCATTTGGAGGAGAGCCAACAAAATAAGCACTACATTGAAGGTTGGTTTCAAAAGGTGACTAGGTCACAACATTCTTCCATTCTTCAACGAATCCTAGCATTTAATCCTAATGTACAATTGATCTTTGATATCTTAATGAATATTGAGGTACAATTTTCAAATTTGGATGTGAGCATAGTAGAGATTTTGATCCGCAAATGGATTCATTGGAAATACTCGTACACTTGAAAAAAAAAATTATCTTTCTCAAAATAGAGTAGGATAGAATAGGCAAATAAAACCAAGCTTGGAGAGTTTTTTGAAGTTTTTGATTTTCAAATTTGATTTCATTTATTTTCTTGAAAATTTTCATCTGGTGGTGTAGCAAGATCCACCTCATTCACTAATCACTAGTAGGAAGATCTAGAATCAAAGGGATATTTGTGAAGAAGGAAAACAAGTGGAGTTTAGAGCTAGAAATTGTTGTTTGAAATCAAATTCTTCTTATATTGCCTTTCAAATTTCATATTTCAAGTAGATAAAGAATTGTTGAGTATGTTCTCTTCTTGCACCTTGTGCGACTTGGAAGATTAGGAAAGAAATTGGATAAGTTAGCATTGAAATTTCACAATAAAAAGTTACTAAGAGGTCTAAATTTACCATTGATTGTAAAAAGAAAAATTTGTTTAAAATTTGATCTCTATTTGTCAAATAATTTTTTCTCTATTTTTTTTTTTTTTAAATTTAATTTTAAATTTTTTTAAATTCAATTGATTTGTATCACTTAAACAAAAATAGGTAAGTTAATTTAAAAAATAATATATATAATTATATAATACAAAACGCAAAAATAAAGCTGAATATATCTCTCAACCTAAGAATTAGTTTCTCATAATTTTTTGACAGGAAGTGCATAATATTCCGATGAAAAGTACCTGTAAATTTTAGCCCAATCTGCTTCATAATTTTTGAGAAAATGAGGATCATCATCTACAACCATTTCGATTATATCTCGAGATCCGTTCATTGGATCAATTTGATTTTTGGTATGTAGAAATATTAGAAGCATAGGAACCTTCCTACAAAATTTAAGCCCAATATAATATGAAGTTTGTGAGAAAATTGTTTTTGAAGTTTACAGTCATTTCGATTATATCTCGAAATCAATGCATTGGATGTTGTTGACTTTTGGTGTGCATAAACATTAGAACAGTAGGAGTTTTATCTTCAATGTTTTCCCAATATTTATAGAATAGATTGGTTGTGAGATCCTTTTTTTTTTTGCAATAGGATGTGTTCAATTGAAAATCAAATATTTTGGTGGCATGAAATTGCTTGACAAGTGTCATGGAGCAGTGAGACACTTGATTTCATCCAGAAGATCTTGAATTTTGTTATGCTGGGTGTTTGTCAAAATTGTTGCCTCGTTAGTCAAATTTGTCAAATTGTTAATATTTTTATCTTTAAATAACATTTTTATAGATTTTATTTCATAAATTTGAATTATGGTTTATTGGTAAATATTTAAATTTTTAAAATAGGGGTCATGAGTTCAAATCCAATAGAGGCCAAAATTTGTTAACTATTATATAATTTTGGAAATCCTTAACTAGGCAACAATTTCGTTGCCATGTGGTGACATTAGATTGGTCCACGTGGCAGCGTATTATTGGTCAACATTACACAATCATCACCCAACTGTCTTCCACGTCACTTTATCCAGTGTGTAATCCAATTCACTCTGCCAACTCAGTGTGCCATATCAATAGGTTACCAGTCAATGCCACTTCATTGTCGTGTCAGCAATCCACATCACTACCATGTCAACATCTACCAGGTCATCATGCCACATTGACTATTTTCTACATCACATCCTATTTCCATGTGGAACTTTTTTGGAGGTGCTATGTGGCACTCCCTGGTGCTTCCACGTGGCACCCATGCCTCCATTCTTACCATTTTTCCAAAAATTCAAACAACCATAAATTTCTCATACGACATTTGTTTTATGCAATTCAAGCATCGTTGGAAAGATCTCAACGGACGCTACAAAATGAGATAGGTTTAATTAGAATTTGAGACAATAAAAAATGGTCATTTTTTTAATGGATTTTACAACAATTGGACTTGGAAAAATCATTAAATCATTAAAACATGTCCCTAATATGAATTGTCTCTAATATAGTTTTTTAATCACTTAAAACAGATATCAAATGAAGAATTTATCAACGAAACACTGATGGGAAGTCCAAGATGCATCGCTCCCCAACAAGTAAAAGTGCATTTCATTTTTATTTAATCCTCCTTAAATTTGTTTTATTAGCATTATTTATGATTTTTTTTGCATATATATTGTATGAAGAGAGACTGATTACCTCTCTCCTTCAAGAATCTTATGTTTCATTGCATATTAGTGCTAATTTTTTGCAGGTTCCACGATGATAAAAGAAAATCAATTCATGCACAAGTGGTTTTCAAAAACCAATTTATTTGTAAAAAAGAACACGAAGAAGTCAGTCCATTTCAAATTACATCCATAATACCATTGCTACTCATTCATTTTCCTCTTTCTAAGCTTACAGTACATCCATCAATTTCCATTTTCTGAGAGCATAACTTCAAATCATTTTTCCTTAGCAAGTTTCACACTTTCTTGCCTCACTTACATTTCATTCCTAAACAATGAATAAAGTCATTCGTCTCACTTACAATGTTGAGTTACCTACTTGTCCTTTTCCTTTTGCAAAATAAAACCTACTTTATAAATGTAAATCTTTCATCTATGGTCCTCTAAATAATTACTTTATGCTCGTGTTAGATGACGAGCGATTCATTAAGGCCCTCCTTCTATCAGGTCTTGACCCATTGACTTCAACACATTATCTGGGTTTGAGACTAGAGTCTTTTTCAGTACCTTGAGGCTCTCATGCCTTAATGGTAAGTTCTCTTGCCAATGAACAATGGGAATACATCAATGTACCTTGTTTGTCATATATTCTAGGTGACTTGACTTCAACTCATTTATTCGTAACTAGTAAGATGTACTTGGCCATCTTGACTCGCATTGACATTAATGGTGAGTAGTCTCGTTTTGATTAACGACATTCATTAATGGTCGGTAGTCCAACAATTTCTTTCTATGTTCGACATCAACAAAATTTATTTACATAGAAAAGAATTATGTCACGATGCAGATACAAATGAAGACTATATGGTTCCATGACACTTACAGTAGCTTGTAGCAATGTTACAATAAATCAAAAATTTTCTCTAGAGTTCAACACCATCAACTTAGTTCGAGCAATAAGATGATACAAATGTACCAATTTCTGATCTCGTTCTATGTTCATACAACCAAGCAGATTAGATTATTTCACTTCAAGATCGATGCTCCAAGAGTAGTAGCCAAAAATATTATATCCATACAAAGATCTCTCATATGCATAACTCAAGACCTTCTCAGGTAGTTGAAGGTATGTTGTTTTACACTCTTTAATAAATAATTCCTCGAATGCTAAAATCATGTATTTTGAAATCCCTATTTGTCCTTTCGTATCCTTCCTATTTCATGTCATTCACTATGTCTTCCTTCTGTTTGCTAATTCAGGGATGGAAAGACCTTCAGTATTAGGGGGGGGGGGTTGGGGGTGGATATTCATCATTCCTTATATTCATAACACTATTTCTTGATCCCATATTTCATAACCTCATATATTGTTGACCAACATGTTTTTCGCAATTGAAAGTTGTTGTTCGTAGAAACACCTTGATTGACTTCCATAATGCATCATTGGTTTTCATATGAAGCATACATTCCTGAGAAAAACTACCATGTGGAGGATGTTCCAAATAATTTTTGCAGTGATAGAAACATAATTTTTCAATAAGATATACATAGACTATTTATAGAGCATGTTCTGCACAATAATTTCAAGCAAATGAGGCTAAAACTATTGAATGGTTGATGAACAAATTACTGAATCATCATTTGGAGTGCATTCATATGGTTGAATTTTCAAGATCATTATTTGTTGTAGTAAGAAGACGAGTAAAAAGGAAGTGTTGTCACACAAGAACCAACACTTGCAATATTTATTGTTGTCACACAAGAACCAACCATAAGAAAAAAAATCTTGCTACACATCAGAAAAGAAGATTCCCTCACATAGATCAAGAAAGCCAATGCAAGGTTGCATGAGGACATGAAACACCTTCAGTTTCGGGGAGTGTTGGGTCGCTCAAATACCATATTTTTACCAACCTTTCACTTCACTTTTAAACCATGTTTCTCTTTTCCATAAATTATTTTCATGATTACATCGGGTTTATACTTATTATTTTCCAATGCATCTATTTTAGTTTTTTTGAGCGAATTTATGATTAAATATTGGAAAAAAATCATGTGTTCACTTATATATGAAAGCGTGATGAGTTTCATGATGTTTGTAGAGTTTCATGATGTTTGTAGGTGTATTTGAAGCTTCCAACAAAGTCATATTTGACCACTAAGCCTCAAATTCGAATTTCTAGATTTGATGAAGGTTTGGGAGATTCCTTCAAAGATACTTCATGGAGAATAATAATGGAAGTTTTGATAAAATTTCTTATAAAATATATTAGAGATTTGTGAGAGGATTTGTAGAGATGTTACTTGATAAATGCTAGCACATGCTTGTAACAACATGATATATTTGTGGAGTAAGGAGAGATTTGTGGATCTCAAATATTTGTTAGTTATCTCAAGTTTATGTATAAATAAGAGTATCTCCTCCATTCCAAGAGGACTCTTGGAGCATGTATCCAACCTATGATGGAATAAAATAAAGCTTCCTTTTACAAAAAAAAATGATTCTATAGTTTTGGATGTAAATTGCTTTAATGCAGTATATGAATTTATGGAATAGTTTGTCTGTTTGATCTGAGGAGAATTTAGCTCACTCCAAATGGATCAAGGAAGCATTTTATTTCATTATAAAAAGTTGTGAATATTGGTTAGATTTATATGTTAGGTTATAATATTGATTGTTGATAGGTCTTGTGAAACATGACTAAGATACCTCGTGTAGGGGAGCTTAGTGTTTTCTTACCAACAACAACTAAGTCATCTATATCATCTTAATGCTTTCTATAGGTTTATCTGGTTTATTATTTTCATGAATACTTGATGATTTTGATTGTTGTTAGGCCTTGTGAAACAATATGGAAGGACCTCCTCTAAAGCAACTTAATGTTCTATTGTCTACAACAACCAAGTTTGCTTAGCTCATTAGAGAACTTTTTAGGTCTAAAATGGGCCTCCTAAGAAAAAAGTACAACCAAAATACACTTTATAAGAACCATTAGGATTCAAGATGACGATGTCAACCATGGGGGATGATTCACCATTTTTGGGGTAAAAAAGTAAAAATAATAAAATAATAAAACTACTTTTTCAACTTGTATTTTCAACTTATCTTCCTAGGTTTTACTCAAATTTCGAGCGTGAGTATTCATTGGATGTAAAAACTAATTCCTCATGCAAGGATTACCCATGTTGCATACTTTTGATGGACCTTGTTGGAGTTTTTTCTTCTCAAAGGTGTACGAAAAGAAACCACTTTAGGTTGTGGATGAAAAACAACCCTAACAATAAAAATGACTGTTAAACAATGTAGATTTGCAGCAAATGATAGGAACCAAACCTACCAAAACCATGATCTATGCAACAGGCATAATTAAACAACAAAATGGAATAGTAAAATAAAGGAAAATAACTCAAATAATCCAATGGAAACTAGATACATAAAGAATATATTTTATTAAACAACACCTGTGAAGGGAGAAAATAATGTTACTAGCCCCCCTCTATGGGATGGGTTATTGGCTATCCTCAATGTATTCATCTTTTGTAGGGTCTTTCTCTTTTATAATGTGAAAAACCCAGCAAACAAAATGGTTGAGCTTAATGAGAACCCAAATGGAAAAGAAAAATGGTGTGTGAAAATGATAATAATCAGAGCTCCAACAGTGAGCACAACAATGAAAATGACCCAAAGTGAAGAATGAATGGAAAACCCTTCTATTTATAACAAAATATTAGGTTATCCTTAAATAATGAGCAATAATAAAATTTTATTCACCCCATACTAGAATTAATAATATTTTATTATATTTGGTTGGAGGGAAAAAATATTTAAACTTGTATTTAGAAATAATAAATAAATAAATGATTTATTTATCATCTCAAGGAATATGGTTAAGGAATAATAAACAAATAATGATTTATTTAATTATTCCTAAGGGATTTGGTTAAACTTGACAATAAATAATAACTAATCAATGATTAATTAATTATTCCTAGAGAAAAATAAGATAATTAATGATTTATCTATTTATTTATCATAAATGAGTAAAATGTGACAAGGAATATTAATTAAACAATGGTTTAATTAATTATTCCTAGAAGATAATTAAATATATAGTGATTTATTTAATTATTCTTCATGTGTTTAATTATAAATGACTTAACAAATGTGGTTTATTAAGTAATTTCTCATAGTGAAAGCGATTTTACTACGGTAAAATTGACCCTACATGGTGTACTTTGATCCATCTAGTAAATTATGGCTAGATGATCAATTTTTTTGTGATAACAAACCTTGTTACACGAAAAATGAGAAATATATGAAAAAACATGATTGTAATCACATTTTTCATGTATTTCTCATTTTTCGTGTAGCAGGATCCATCGAAAGTATGCAACATGGGTACTCTTTGGATGGGGAATCAAATTATGCATCCAATGGGTGTTTCTGCTCAAACTTTCAGTAAAACCATAGGGAGATAAGTTGAAAATATAAGTTGAAAAAGTAGTTTTTTCGTTTTTCCCTCAATTTGATGATGTAATGTAATCTTATTTTATTATTTCCACTATTATTTTATAATTTCCTTAGGAGGCCCATTTTAAACCTCAGAATTCCCTTAATGTAGAGTCAGTTTCCTACTACTGCACATATTTTGCTGGCATCATCACAAGATTATGAGTATCCCTGGTTGATAATTAAATGAAAGCAATTTAAGAAATTGAATTGCTCGACAATGTCAAAGAATTATCTTTTATGCATGCTTGTGTTAGCTTGTTTTTATCTCGATCTAAATATTCTAAGTCACAAGTAGCCTTCCGACTTGACCTTGCAATATAGATGCACTTACCTCTAGAAACTATGCCATCGTGGAAGGAAGGCCAACCTTGCCTCTAGGAATTGCACAATCCTTCTTGGCAGGCCATCCTTGAGCCTTAGAACTGCGCATTTCTGGATAACAACCCAACCTTGTTGATGGAAACTACACAAACCATCCCTTGAGCTCATAAACTTTGTAATGCACTTAGTGAAGAAGTTTCTTAGTCCTAAAAAATTACGCCATCCTTCTTGGCAATGTGTATGCAAAGTTTCCCAAAAATAAAAAAATAAAAGAGAAAAAAAATGAAAAAAGAATCCCTAGAAAATAGGGATTTACTAATTAGTTTCCCGAAGGTGGCACACTTATAATTTTGGAAACTTCCGCTAAGTGTCGATTTTTCCTTGATTTTAGGCATATGCATCATAAACCTCATTCAATCAAGATCTATTTAATTCACACCCCTAGAGATCATTTGTATATTCGATCTTTGAGCTCTAGCATTCCCAAGGAGATCAAGGAGCCTTTGGTGGAGTTTACAACATTTTTCTAGGTGTCTTTTGGTTTTATCGTCTTTTATCGCTTTTTGTCATTTGGCTTTTGTGAGTGTTGTTTTTCTTGTTTCTTTTCATGGTTGCTTTTGTTTTAATGTATACTAGCTTGTACAATTTTTGTTTTGGTCCATCATTCATTAGGCGAATTTTGAGGTCTAAAATGGGCCTCCTAAGAAAAATGTACAACATAAATAAAATTCATAAGAACCAACAGAATTCAAGATGATGATGTCAACCATGGGGTATGATTCACCATTTTTGGAGTAAAAAAGTAAAAAGATTAAAAATAAATAAATAATAAAAATATTTTTTCAAATCATATTTTCAGCTTATCTCCTTAAGGTTTTACACAAATTTCGAGTGAGATTACTCGTTGCATGAAAAATTTAATTCCTCATCCAAGGAGTACCCATGTGGCATACTTTTGATGGACCCTGCTACATGAAAAATGAGAAATTCATGAAAAAGTGTGATTTCAATCATGCTTTTCATGTATCTCTCATTTTTCGTGTAGTAGGTTCCATCGAAAGTATGAAACATGGGTACTCCTTTGATGAGGAATCAAATTATGCATCAAATGAGTGTTTCCACTCGAAATTGGAGTAAACCCATAGGGAGATAAGTTGAAAAAATAATTTTTTCTTTTTTCCCTTTAAAATTTGATGATGTAATCTAATATTATTTTATTATTTGCATTATTATTTTAAAATTTCCTTAGGAGGCCCATTTTAGACCTCAAAATTCCCTAATGCACCTTTCACAATTGTTGTGTTAGTTTTCTTGTTTTTTTCCAGTTAGTGGTCACTGTTACGACGACTCTTCTTGCATGTTTGTTTTTCCTTCTACATGTTGATCTTCTGCACTTGTTTTACACTGATCTATCCATAATTAGTCATATATGCCCTTTAACATGCACTATCACTCAATTTTTTTTTATTTTTCACACTCTCATTGGACATATCTGCTCATCCCCTAGCCAGTTTTCACTTTGTCTAGTTGGGCATTACGCAAGTCTAGAGATCAAGCTACAAGATTTCCCTCTGATAATGCGCAATGCATATTACATGATTACCCAACTGCGCATTGCATAGTTCCAGGGCTCAGACCTACCACCTTTGCCACTAAGACTGCTCGATGCATAGTCTCTCCCACAGTCTGGCCATGTTGGACTATAAATTGCATAATCTCTAGCCTCAAGATGCATCAATGGATGCTGAGATTTCCTAATGCATAGTTCCATCGGTGAGTCTACCTCTCTTCAATTCCATAATTTCACAATTTTTCTAGTCATTGCATGTGGTTGTGCTTGATCTTGCTTTGTAATTTGACTTGCTGAAGATAATTTATTGTTTGCCATGAATTCTTTTTCCTCCCACAAGTATTGTAGGTGTTGAGAACTTCTCTTCTTCAGTCACTATTAACATGGCACCGAAGAGAATTGGTTCAAAATATACCATAGAGAGAAGCACCGGGGAGGTAGTTGAGAGTACACTAGTTTACTTTCTAGTATACTCAGACACTCAACTGTTTGTAGAGAAAGAATTAGATCTAACATAGCAGAGGTTAATGGAATTTTCTCAGCAAAGACGTTCAAAGAAGATCTAGAAGATCGACAATTGTATGTCGATATTTAGAAGTCAAGGTTACATAGGGATGCATGTAGGTACCCAACATTCCCATGTGCAGATGTTATCAGTTGGGTACTGTCTCGCACAAATCCAAAGACTATGACTATTGGCAGCATCGATGAACGAAGGTTTCTTCTTTTCTGGAAGCAAATTATCATCTTATGTGCCACTTACTTGAGCCATAATCACTCGTGGGTTCATACTTCTATGCAAAGACCAATCGCTTGAAAACCAAGAAGATTGTTAAAGGCTTGGTGAAAGATATAAAAAAGTTTCGACAGACACCCACCAACACATACAAGAAAAAATATCTTAGGAGTGTTTATCAGTTGTTGATCATCTTATGTTGTGGAATCTACGGTCAACAGAGCACGAAGACCTTTCCTGAAGGGCGAGCTTTCTTATTGGACGAATTTGTGAATGAAGGTAAACCATTCAACTATTCTGATTTGTTGGATTAGCAATTGCAGATCCGTGTTTCTAATGCCCTTAGTCCTCGTAAGGGCGGGAAAGATAGATTTTATATGTCTGCATATCTACTGGATACAATTTGCACACGCAATGCATTCACTGACATGAATTGGACTTGGACACCATGAGAGCCTTCTGTGTATGTTTATTGCAAGATTCTTTCAGAGTGTAGTTACAGAGGAGTAATGGAGAAGCTAACTGATCACTTCCTCATTCCATTGTACAAGGTGATATTTGAGGAAGAGCCACCTTGCATGTCACATGGGGCAATGGAAGCAGTATCACATATAGCAGATTGGTTTTCCTCACTAGATGGCACTTTTTAGAGTGTTCGGTGGACAGAAGTTGCTGCATATTTTACCAAGGTATGCCACTGATAAGTTAGTCATGCAAGAAATTGCATATCATCTCTCCACAGGGTTGTCAGTAACATTGCACAGGAAGAATAAAGCACCTTGTCCAGATATTCCTATGCAGATAAGATTGTACGAGATCAAGAACTTGAAAGTTACAGATACCAAAGGGAAACTGATAGAGAAATTTGCATTCAGTACTCAGTATTTCAATCCACATGATCTGGGAGTATTTGCAAAGATGACAGTGTGAAAATCCATTTTCAGTGGCTAAGAGGTACCTTTCACTAGCTAGAGGAGATAGGATGGAGGAATTTTTACAATGCCTCCAAGTCCTACAAACCAATTAGTTTGGCAAGAACTTCACAAGTTTCTCTGCAGTAAGCGATCACTCTAAAGGCAACACCAGTAGAAGAGTGCAACTTAGTGCACGAGAAGGGAAACAAGAAGGCTGTGTACAATCTAGGGGGAGAACAAAGCCACAATATGAATCAGTTCTAGCCATTATGAAGAGTTGGGGAAAGCAAGAGTTCAGATGCTAATCTAGAACAACAAACAACTCACCTCATTCATTGTTAACATTCAGGCCTCGTATGCATGGTTATAAAGCATGGAGGTCTTGGTGAAGTCCCAAAGGATCCCTTCAACCAGCTCACTCACAGAGATCGAGCACAGGAACCGAGCCAAATAGGATATTGAAGAATACTTGGAATAGTGGAGACAAGTAAACATTAAGGGGGATCTTGAAGTAAACAGATAGAGTATGCACAGGTACATTGGTGGCCCTATCCAAATAAACACAATGTTTCTCTTACTCAAGAAGGAAACAAAATTTGGTTCCAAGTCAGTGTATTTAGATGCCATGGAGGTTAGATTCCACTTCCAGCTTGACACCATCGCACTGTTTGGGGATATCATTGCAAGTATAGAGCTTGGCACTGTTATGTGGTCGAGAAAAATCAAGTGGAAGCTGTTGAGCTGGAGTTTCCCCAAAATCAAGCATGATATGTTTTGTCTTATTAGGTTGTATAGTTGGCTCTACCCAATTTTGTCTTATGTGGGTACGAGTGTAAATTGTAATATTATTTTGTAGTTTGTAACTGGAATTCCATGTGTCAATATTGGAATGTGAAGAGTCATGATGTAATTTAATGAGTCATTTTGTAAAGAAGTTTAATAGTCATGAGGGAAGTCCAAAAGTCACAAAGGGGAGTTAAAGAGTCACCCCCTCTTGTTATAAATAGACCCTCATAACTCATTTAAAGGGCTTTTGGGAACTAAGCTTTTGGCTAGGCTTAGGCTTAGAATCAGGAGCTTGGGAGTTTGTGAGATCCTTGGCTTCTATGTAGCGTAGAGGGATTACATTTCTTTGGAGGAGCAGGTGACGTTGACTTCACATTCCACTATTGGGGCTAGTGGTCTATCAATGGTATATGTATGTTGGAACTTTCACTTAATAAAATCTTAGAGACGAAACATTTTCATGCATATGTTGTAAATATAGTAGGACTATTATTTTTATGTTTGTAATGTATGCTATTTAACTTATGCTTGTGCTTATGAACTAGTTCACTTGCATTGGTATGAATCTCATTGAATGTGCATTATTGCTTAATTCATCACTATTAACTTGTGACCTATTTCACATATTAACTTGTGATGACATTTATGCTCATGTGTTCCTTTCAAGCTGCGTACTATTACAAACTTCTAAGGGGATCACTTATTTTACCTTATGTGTGTTAAAAAATTCATGCATTGCACTTGAATTTCCATAGGGTCATGCATTTGTTCTCACCAAAGTCATTATACATCACTGTATGTGTTATTGTAGCCAAGGCACATAATTAAAACCCACTGCATCGAAAACTAGACCGTATTCTAGGTGGGACTCCTAAACCAAATGGTGTGAGGTATGATTTGGACTTCATATCGGGGAGATCCTTTGAATGTTGGTGGGTCCAGCACCATCAAAATTTCTGGCGCTAGAAAGAGGGCCAGATGATAAGCTAATCCCATGAAGTCTGTTTGAATCTTCTGCATATTTAATGGATCCTTCCCAAATATTAACCCCGACATGTTTTTCTAGAACTGCAAATATGAAAGTGCCCATGGGAATTATTCATGACTTGTCGATTCTAAAATTCAATGGTGAGGGTGGAACAACCATTCTCAAGCATACAACTCATTTTTTCAAATTTTGCATGAAACACAATATCCATTGTGAGGATGCTGCATGTAGGTTGTTCATCCTCACATTCAAAGCGCGCATGAAGGAATGATGGTACACATTTCCTGCCACTTCCATTCACTCTTTCGAACATCTTGTCATAGATATTTACCACACCATTGACAGGTATGATTATAAATTTGTGTTCAAGAAAATCATGCGATTACAAAAATAAACCCTCATAACTCATGTAAAGGGATTTTGGGAGCTAATGAATCTCTTAATGATTTTCAAGATCGTTTCATTCTTTTTGGTCTTGAATTTTATGAAGATGATATCGGTTAGAATTTAATGAAAGAGAAATTTGAATTTCTTGTTCACATTTCGATGATTCCACAGGAATATGAGTCTTTCAAAAGTCTTCGAAAGTACCTCGTTTATAAAGCTTCTAAATCTGCGATGAACGAAGTTGTTGTTCCAAGTGACTCTTTGTCTTCCCCTCCTCTAACAACTCCATTTCCGTAAGTTGGGGTTGGAGAACTTGAGAGTTCATCTACTCATTTACCACCATCTTTCTCCTACCACACATACTAATAATTTCAGCACAGGTTTGGACTGTGAATATGATGTTTGCGTTGATGTTTTATCTCCTCGTCCTTCATCCATTGATTCCTTTGGTCCTCTTGTTTGTGAGTTTCTTGGTTCACCTATTTCATCTGTTTCTGTTGATGTTCATGAGGATCAATTTCAGGATGGAGCTAATGTTGAGCAACCAAATTATGATATCATTTACGATGACTATGTGGGGGTCTATCTCTAAACAAGAATTTGCGATGAAGGTTAGTATTTCTCCTTGTGCTCCTCTCCCTCATTGTCCTAACATATTCCACAATCCTGTCAATCTCGTTGAATCTTTCAAAGAATCATTTCCTGATGATGTTTTTTTTGATGACACTCAGAACTTGTGGGATGTCAGTTTTACAGTTGAATGCAGAGAGGAAAAATATTCTCTTCTTGATCTCTCCAATTGATCATCCGATCATTGTGAAGAATTAGAGGGTGGAATTTCTTGTTTTCAATCTTACCCTCTTTACAATTCATTAGATCATGAGGATGCCTCTGATGGAAATAATACAGAGGGGGGGGGGGGGGGGGGTGAAATCAGTATTATCAAATCAATTATTTTTCATTTCACAATCAACTTTGTATACGCTACTTCAGTTATGGGAAACTACGTATATACGCTACTATGTCTAAGGCAACCAGCGTATATCAGTAAACTTATGATTCATTAAATGTTGATCTTTAATTAATGCATCAGAACTTCATTAACCATAAGAACAGTAAACAAAATCGATCATCACACACATGGACATAAGATATAAGGTGGAAACCCAATATGGGTGAAAACCACTTGCTGTAATTTGTCTCTGTCTTCTTTTAATAAGAAACTTCCTTTTACAATATTTCTATATTGGCACAGTCTTATACCAGTACATAGGCTTCTACCTGCAAAAGGCTACAACCTTCTCTCGTTCTTCAGCTTCTCCTGGAAGGGAGCTACAACCCCCTTAGCTGTTGTACTAGCTAATGTACTAGTACGTAGGTGCTGACAAACAGAAGGCTACAACCTTCTCTTTCTTCCAGGGACCACGTTTCATATACTTTCAGACTGGATCCATGAATAACATCAATCAAACATCTAATATATCTGCTTTAACCTATCTCCTTTTCACCAACCAAAAATAGATTCAAACAATCACTTTTCTGAATGCTATAACCAAAAAATAGTAACAGTAACCAGACACCACTTATGAACCCAAAACACTGCAGCAATAAAAAAAAGTAGCTAAAACATATTTGTGAGTCGTACACTACTTCAATATGTGAAACCTGCGTGAATACGATTCTGTATTAAGGCAAACCAGCGTATACATAGTTTTGACTTACTGAACCAGTGTGTATACGTGCCTCTGCTGTGCCAAACCTGCGTACAGATCTATAAAAGATAATTTACCCTTTTCACTTATTCAGACATCAGTTATACCCATATTATCAGATTTATAGATCAAGTCATGCACCAAATATAAAAGATCAACATCACACAAAGATACTACTATTCAAGCCTTAAGATCTTAACCCAACAATAGAAATTATCCTCCTTCTAGTGCTCAGGTACCTCCTTGGTTCAGATCCAGCTATGCACCATAACCTAATGACCAGTATTCTAGATCTTGGTCTTCATAAGATATTCAATACTTGAGTGAATCACTTTGCCTAATGATCTCCTTCCCCTTTTATAGTCTTAGGCCTTACTCAATACCACGGTCCAAAACCACTTAGAATCAATACTATGGACCCAATACCTGGGTTCAACACATCGGACGAGATACCATGGACCAAAGCCATAGGTTCAAATACCAAGGGCTAAATACCATGGACTAAAAATGAGTTTTCGCACATGTACACACTTTTCCGTGCATGAAAGTGCGTGCATATGTATACACACCTTTTGATCGTCGAACCCACGTGTATACACGACTTGGTTAAGACGAACATGCGTAGATGTCTTTTTCTTTCATTTTGAGAGCCTGAACTATTATCTGTCATTTGAGTGAGTTGCCATAAAGGACAAAACCTGTGTCATAGCGCCAAACCTATGTCATAATGCCAACAATCTCCCCCTTTGGACTTGATGGCAACCCCAAGTCACTCAAATTCATTCTTCCCCTTTGTCATCAAGTGCAAAGGGTTATGCTCCCACTGAGTACATGCTGAAATCTTTGCTCTGCTGTGTTGTCCATGCTCCCCCTAACTGTAGGCAAGGTCTACAAGAAGATGTTCTACAAGAAGAAACATGACTTTATACATCATAAATGACCTTCCTATCACCAGAGACTCATACATACATCCATCTCCCAACCAAGTGGGGATATACCAATATTGACTCATCCACCCAACCAAGTGGAGACACACCAAAGGTTTACACATGATAAAATAGAACATTACACCATCCATCCCAGGCATAGTGGGGAAACCAAAGTAGGCCATTACATGACCTTGATAAGAAAAGAAATACATGATATAGAGATGAAATATCTACAACAAGACTACGATAGTCATCAACAACTATCATCAGCAACATTTTTCAATCATCATTCAGACCAGCAACCATGTTCTCCCTCTACACTTATTCCACTTGAAACCAAAAACAACTGTGAACTTGAACCAAGATCTTCTAAGATAATCCCAACAATGCATTATTAGAAGTATATATGCTCCCTCTGAACCTGTGCCAGATGGTCTCTGTCATACCCATATCAGACTCTTTTCATCCTGAGCCTGGCCCATTGTTGTCTTCAAATCAACACATATGCGACTGTATCCACAGAAACCAGCATATGTACGCAGATGCTCCACATGAAACTCGAGTATAACCACTTTTCTCTGAAACAGACAAGTTTCAACAGCAAGATGATGCATCAACTACTCCCAGCTTCTGTCTGAGGTATTCAAATGTCTCCTTGGGTAGTGAATTGGTGAGTATATCAACAACCTGTTCTTTGGAGGGAACATACTCCAATTTGAGCTTTTGTTCAAGCACTTGTTCTCGGAGAAAATGATATTTGATAGGTATGTTCTTGGTCTTTGAATGCATGATAGGATTCTTTGAAATACTGATTGCACTTGTATTATCACATAAAATGGAGATAGGTGGAGTACAAGTGATTTGAAAATCTTGCAAAGTTTGCATCATCCAAAGGAGCTGTGTGTAGCAAGATGCAACAGTCACATATTCTGCTTCAACTGTAGATAAAGAAATTGAACTTTGTTTCTTGCTAAACCAAGATACTAATCTGGAACCCATAAAGAATGCACCACCACTAGTGCCTTTTCTGTCATCCACGCTTCCTGCCCAATTTGCATCTGTATATGCATGAAGTGTGAGATCTGTATCTCTAGGATACCATAAGCCATAGTTTTGTGTTCCTTGAAGATATTTGAAAATCCTTTTAACCACCTGAAGATGTGCTTCTTTTGGATTTGCTTGGAATCTTCCAACTATTCCCACTACATGCATGATGTCTGGTCAAGTGCTTGTCAGATAGAGTAGACCACCAATCGTGGATCTATATGTTGGTTGATGTACTGCTACTAAATCATCATTTGCACTGAGGCTGCATCTTGTTACCATAGGGGTACATACTGGTTTCGAATCTTCCATGCCATATTTCTTCAAGATCTACTTGAGGTACTTGGTTTGTGATAAAAATATACTATCTTTATTTTGTTGGACTTGTAAACTAGGAAAATATGTCAGTTCACCAATCAAGGACATTTCAAATTCTTTTTGCATCACCAAAGCAAAGTGTTGACTCATGGCTTCTTCATCTCTACCAAAGATGATATCATCAACATACACAACAAGTATTAGCAATTTATCATTATCAATTTTTATATATAGATTGTTATTTGTTGATCCTTTTAAAAAACCTTGTTGATGGAGGTATTTGTCTAGACAATAATACCAAGCCCTTAGAGCCTGTTTAAGAACATAGAGTGCCTTGTTAAGTCTGCATACAAGTTTTGGATAATTTCCAAGGATGAATCCACTTGGTTGCTCAATATACACTTCTTCTTCTAAGTCTCCATTGAAAAAGGAAAATTTCACATCCATTTGAAATACTTTGAACTTCTGAAAGCTAGAAAGAGCAAGGAACATTCTTATGGCTTCAAGTCTTGCAACCGGTGCAAAAGTTTCTTCAAAGTCTATACCTTCTTGTTGAGCATACCCTTTACAAACAAGTCTGGCCTTGTTTCTAATAACATCTCCATTTTCATTTAGCTTGTTTTTAAATATCCATTTTGTCCCTATGACATTCTTATCATTCGGTCTAGGAACCAACTCCCAAATATTATTCTTTTCAATCTGCTCAAGTTCTTCATTCATGGCCTTGACCCAACATTCATATTTGCATGCTTCACTTACATTTTGTGGTTCAGTGGAGGAAAGCAATGCTAGATAGCTTGAAGCTTCTGAGATAGTTCTTCTTGTTTGTACACCTGCCTCTTTTTGCCCCAAAATTTAAGTTTCTGGATGATTCTTCTGAACGTACCTGGATGGAGTCTTTTCTTCTACCCTTATCTATTCTTCTGGTGCCTCATAGGTTTCTTCTTCATCAAAAGTCTGATTTGATGTTGAAGGATAGTCCTCATCATCTTCGAAATATTCAGATTTTACCCGCCTAGGAATATTTCTTACTTCATCAACCACTACATCAATACTTTCAACAATTTTTCCAAGTCTTTTATTGTAACACTTGTATCGTTTGCTGTGTAGAGAGTAACCAAGGAGAATGCCTTCATTTGCTCTAGGTTCAAACTTGCCAAGGTTTTCATCAGTCCTTTTGATGTAACATTTGCTTCCAAAAATTTTGAAGTATTTTACCGTAGGAATCTTACCATACCAAAGTTCATGAGGAGTCCGGGTGCTATTTACCTAGATGTTTGTTTTGTTGAGAATAGTAACAACAGAAAATGCAGCTTCACCCCAAAAGGTTGCAGGAGTTCCAAACTCATCAAGCATAGCATGAGCCATTTGTTGAACGGTTTTGTTCATCCTTTATACTACTCCATTTTGCTAAGGAGTCCTTGCAATAGAGAATTCTCTTCTTATTCTATGTTCTTCACAAAAATTGAAGAATTCATCTGAGGTAAATTCTCCTCCTCGATCAGACTTGAGGCATTTGATTCTACGATCTGATTCGTTTTCAACCAAGGCTTTGAATGCTTTGAACTTTTCAAAAGCTTCATCTTTATGCTTCAGGAGTCCTATCCAACACATCCTGGAAAAGTCGTCAATGAATAATATGAAGTATTCTTCTCCTCGAGGTGACCTTTTCCAGGATGGACCACATACATCATTATGGACAAGTTCAAGTGGCTTACTAGCTGATCCTTCCTTTTTAGGAAAATTAGTTCTGGTTTTCTTACCAAACTGACATGATTTGCATATTGTACTGTCTGGAATTCTGATGTGAGGGAGATCATGAACTGCCTGATATTTGCATTCTTTCCTTATTTGAGAGAAGCTTAGATGTCCCAATATTCTGTGCCATAGCCAGTGTTCATAATTATTGCTTAGATAGCATTGTTGTTGTCCTCCCTTGAGTATGTATAAATTATTAGGAGTTCTTCTGCCTTTGATCACTGTTTCTCCTGTATCAAGCTCACGAACAATACATCTGTTTGATCAAAATATTATCTCATTTCCTTGATCACACATTTGACTGACACTCAATAGATTATGCTTTAAGCCATCAACATACATGACATTTCCATCTTTGACCTTTTCTTTCGAAAGAACAGAACCTTTACCTTTTATGAGTGCATGGGTGTCATTTCCAAATGAGACCTTCCTTTCTTTTTCTAAAGCACTATATGACTAAAGTTTTTCTTTATCACCTATCATATGTTTCGAGCATCCACTATCGATGTACCACTGATTTTCCTGTCCTTCCTCATATAAGGCTATACCACATCTTTCTGGTTGCGGTTCTTTCTTTCTCCATGTTTCGGGACTCAATGAAGCTTGCTCCTTCTGAGTTGTTTGCTGAAACCTACTCTTGCATTCAGAATCTTTATGATTGAAGTTGTTACAAATAGAACATTCTATTTCATTTTCAAGAGGAGAAAAGTTATTGTAGGTTATTTTCATGATCCCAGTCACACTCCTTTGATTTTGTCCGTCTCTAATCATGATGGTATTGTAAGAAACACATTGAGTTGCTTTGTGTCCAAAGTTATGACAAGAGAAACATTGGCCATTGAAGAAATTCCTGCGATTATCAAACCTACCATCCAAGTGATTGTACTTTCCATAGACATTCATTCTTGAAGAAAATTGAGAATGATTTACTTGTGGTTGGTTGTAGCTTCTGTACATCCTTGAAGTAGATTGCCCCTGATTTACTTGGTGATCTATGTTCATCCTTGAAGTAGATTGACCTTGATTTACCTAGTGATCTGCTTTATGCCCTTGCTATCGCTTGTCAACCTGTTCACTTCTCCTTTCTGCATCAAGATAACTTTTGGAGGTGGATGGCTTCTGTGCTTGAGATGCTTCTTCAGAATATCCAAGACCTGTCATGATAAGAGGAGAACACTGCACTTTGATAATCTCATCTAAAGTTTTAGATCCTTTAGCAAATCTAAGATTAAGAGCTTTTGTTTTTCTCAATATCTTTTCTAAGTCCCACAATTTCACATTCTAACTTTTCATTGTGTTTTTCCTTTCAGCATGTTGGAAGGTCAGAGTATCTATGATCATACTCTTTTCTTCTAAACATATTTTAAGCTTAGAAATTTCTTCATAGAGATCATCTTCATCTATAGCATCCAAGAAATCATCATCTTCATAAGCCATCAAAAGTCTATAATCATTACATTGTTCATCTTCATCACTAATTGAAAATCCATCACTGTCTTCATGAGTATAATAGCTCTTCTTACTTACATTATGTTTTTCTGTTCCATCTAACTAGTTCCTTACCTTTGTCAAGCTTATCTTTATGAGGACACTTGGCTACATAATGATCGACTTTTCCACAAGCAAAGCATTTGAAAGCTAGCTTACCTCTGAATCTTCCAGAACCCCATTGAAGGTTCATGACAAAGTTTGTTTCTTCCTCTCTTTCTGACATATGTCCTGACTCATTGTAATCTCATTTTCCTGAAGCTTTGAATGTGACTTCTCTCTTGTCTGATGGTCCCCCTTTTCTCATTTCAAAAGCAGTTAGGATTCCGTGCAGCTATGACATGGTAATGCTCTGTAGATTCTCCTTTTCTTCTATGGCAGACACTTTTGATTCAAACTTAGAAGACAAAGATCTTAGAACCTTTTCAACCAAGGTAACTTAATTTATTTCTTCACCCAAGTTTTTAATACGATTAACAATCTCATCTATACGTAAGAAATAATTAGCCACACTTTCATCATTGTGCATTCTGAGATTTTCATATTGAATTCTGAGAGTTTGAAGTTTTGCACATTTTACCTGATTGTCTCCTTCATAGCTCAGAATGATCTTGTCCCATATTTATTTTGTAGTTTTGAGCTGCATAACCTTGACGAATTCTGATTGAGATAAACTCCCTCATAGAGTATTGACAGCCTTTGCATTTTTTTCATGTTGTTTCTTACCAGCTGTATTTGTAGGAGTTGCTGATGGAAATGTGTATCTAGTTTCCACGATATCCCAAACTTCTGTACCAAGCGATTGGAGATAGGTTGTGATTCTTACCTTCCAATAGATGAAGTTGCTCCCATCAAATATTGGTGGCCTGATAGATGCCTCTTTTTCGTAGTTGCTCATGATGATAAATCTTCCTTCAAGCGATCAAGCTTCTTCTGAAGGACCTGCTTTGATACCAATTGTTGGAAATAATAATGAGAGGGGGGGTGAATCAGTATTATCAAATCAATTATTTTTCATTTCACAATCAGATTTGTATACACTACTTCAGTTATGGAAAATTGCGTAAATACGCTATTGTGTCTAAGGCAACCAACGTATATCAATAAACTTATTATTCATTAAATGTTGATCTTTAATTGGTGCATCAGAACTTCATTAACCATAAGAATAGTAAACAGAATAGATCATCACACACATGGACACAAGATATAAGGTGGAAACCCAATGTGGGTGAAAACCACCTGCTGCAATTCATCTCTATCTTCTTTTAATAAGAAACTTCTTTTTACAATATTTCTGTATTGGTGTAGTCTTATACCAGTACACAGGCTTCTACCTGCAGAAAGCTACAACCTTCTCTCGTTCTTCAACTTCTCCTAGAAGGGAGCTACAACCCCCTTAGCTCTTGTATTAGCTAATGTACTAGTACGTAGGTGCTGACCAATAGAAGGCTACAACCTTCTCTTTCTTCCAGGGACAACCTTTCATATATTTTCAGACTGGATCCATAAATAACATCAATCAAACATCTAATATATCTGCATCAACCAATATCCTTTTCACCAACCAAAAATAGATTCAAACAATCACTTCTCTGAATGCTATAACCAGAAAACAGTAACAGTAACCAAACACCAATTTTGAACCCAAAACACTATAGCAATAAACAAAAGTAGCTAGAACATATTTTGTAAGTCATACGCTACTTCAATATGTGAAACCTGCGTGCATATGCTTTTGTATTAAGGAAAACCAACGTATACGCAGTTTTGACTTATTGAACCAGCGTGTATACGGGCCTCTACTGTGCCGAACCTGCATACAGATCTTTAAAAGATAATTTACCCTTTTCACTTATTCAAACATCAGTTATACCTAGATTATCAGATTTATAGATCAAGTTATGTGCCAAATACAACATATCAACATCACACAAAGATACTACTATTCAAGCCTTAAGATTTTAACCCAACAATAGAACTTATCCTCCTTCTAGCGCTCAGGTTCTTCCTTGGTTCAGATCTAGCTATGCACCATAACCCAATGACCAGTATTCTAGATCTTGCTCTTCATAAGATATTCAATACTTGAGTGAATCACTTTTCCTAATGATCTCCTTCCCCTTTTATAGTCTTAGGTCTAAAACCAGTTAGAACCAATACTATGGACCCAATACTTGGGTTCAACACATCGGACGAGATACCATGGACCAAAGCCATAGGTTCAAATACCAAGGACTAAATACCATGGACTAAAAATAAGTTTTCCCACATGTACGTGCTTTTTTGTGCATGAAAGTGCATGCATACGTATACGCGCCTTTTGATCGTCGAACCCGTGTGTATACGTGACTTGGTTAAGAGGAACTTGCGTATATCTCTTTTTCTTTCATTTTGAGAGCCTGAACTATGATTTGTCATTTGAGTGAGTTGCCATCAAGGACAACACTTGTGTCATAGCGCCAAACCTGCGTCATAATGCCAACAACCTCTATTTATGGTATGGAACTTTCTGATCATGGCTATTGTGATCTTTTCGCCCATTTATTTTTCTAAGCCACCAGTCTTTGATGATCTATCTTCTGATGATTTGGAACTTCTGCAAGTTGTCGAGGCACTTCATCCCAAGCTGATGGTTATGTCAGGTTCTTGCAGTCTAGAGGCTAGTTCCAATTCTGATCAAAATAGTGATGTATCTTTCAAGGCTCCTCGTCACTCCTTCGCACAAATTGAAAATCATTCTGTTTCATAGTTTTTATATCCTCCATCCGTTTTGTACGATACCATCACTTAATCTTTGGAGAGTCACACCTGATGAGCTCCATTGCGAAAAACAATTTTTATTCTTTATTTACATTCACCTAGTTTAGAAGTTTGAAAGTTTGTTCTTACATGTCATGTTCTTGCAGTATGTTTGAACACCATAATGCATTGCATGTGCTTTTCTCTTATATTTTTCTGTGTGCATTTTTAAACTTCGAATGTTATGGTATGCATAATTTTATCTTTCTTGTTTGATGTTATTTTTGAATATATTCCTTGATATGCATTCCCTCGTCTATATAAGCCAGCCTATGCGTCAATGGTTAAACTAGAAATTTTATTTTACATAGGTCTGGTGTATTCTTGGTTAATTTAGGAGTAGGAGTAGTTTGTTTGTTTTCATTGCTTTGTTTTTCTTTGATTTACTCTATGTCTTTCTCCTTTTTCTGTCTTTTCATTTCATTCAGTTGTAGGATAGCTTACACATGATACCATGTTTGGTTTTTGAAGCAAGCATGGTGAAGTTCACGAGGAAGTTGTGCCACTGTCAACACTTGGTTATTTGCTTATTCCCTCTCTTTGCACGAATCTTGCATCTTTTAGTCGATGATATTCTGATGGAAAATACATTCTTTCTCAAATAAAACCATAGTGAAATCACGATGCTTGAACCTATAACTAGTACTGCCTACTCTAATTAGTCTTTTATAATTTTTGGTTATTCCTTGTCAGCTAAATCGAGTAGATTAAGGAGGGGAGGAAAACCTTAACAAGTGTGTCAGAGGTATATAAAAATATCCTTATCTGAAGGGACAACCTCTTCTACTCTCAATAAGTCAGGATCCATCTTCCACCTCACTAAATCAATAAGTGCCTATTTACAATTCTATGAACAAAATGAAAAAAATGAAAAAAACAATAAAGGAGAAAGAAGAGAAAGGCTTACTACGTAGAGAGGTGAAGTAAGAAACCTCGTCGGGGTATTGTCTAGGCTCGATGGCAGCAGAGAAAAACTAGATATGAAAACTAAGACTTTGGAAATACCTTTGACTTGTGTATCTATATACTCCCCATCCCCAATCAAAATTTTCTCCATGCGTTGATTTTGGAGCTTTCCTTATATCCATAGGAAGTTATCTTTTATTGTTGTCAAGTATTCATGGTATGTCAAAAACTTATCTTTTATGCATGCTTGTGTTAGCTTTCTTTGATCCTGATATAAATCTTCTAAGTCACAAGCAACCTTCTGACTTGACCTTGTAGTATTGTTGGGCTTGCCTCCAGAAATTGCACAGTCTTGGAAAGCATTCCAGCCTTGCTGTTTGGTCAATTTAGTGTCCTAAATTACTCTAAATAAATTATCAATATGGGTATTGTAAACTGATGAAGTGTAGTGCACTGTTTGTGCTAGCTCACCCTTCTTACTTCGTTGTTTTTATGTTTTATGTTATTTTGGGAGTTTTTGGTCTTTTAATTCCTAATGATTTACAATGTAAATTATCAAAACTAAATCAAAATTTCTTAAATACTACTCAAAATCTAAAAATGAAAACGGAGCTAAGAAAGAAATGAAAACAGAGCTAAGAAAGATATGGAAACAAAGCTAAGAAAGAAATGAAAACAAAGTTTCTATTCTTATTTTACCATTATTTCCAAATCATGAATTAAAACTAAAAGTGAAATTTGCAATTGATGTCTAACTAATTACAGAAATTAAACTAAATGAAATACTTGGTTACTCTGCCTCTCAATTTTGGGAGAAAGTCTCATTGGGATGACTTTTAAGTAATTCTGTACTTCATTAATCTAAGAGAGCAAATACAAAGATGCATAAATAACTCATTGCATAGATGAAATGTTCAACCACTTAGTTAAGGATGAATTATAAACTTGAGGGTTTTCCATGAACATTCATTAACACCATGAGTTAGTATTTTAAACTAAAAATGAAATGGCAAAGTCAGTAAATGACATTGATCAGTTTAATTGAGAATTTAAACTAGCAAAACAATGAATGAAGTAAACTATCCAACAACGTATCCTTATCATTCTTCAATCCTACTCTCATCATGAAACAAGGTTAGTTTTTAATTGAAGAAACAAAATTACACTATTGAGTTCTATCTTCTAAACTACTGATAAGAACTAAAAAGAAATCAAGCTAATGGAAACTGCTCTAAATTATAAACATTGTTAGTAAGAAAATGATAGAAATTGCATTATAAACACCGTTAGTAAGAAAATGATTATAAACACTGTTTTAGAAAGAAAATGATGAATTTATAGTTAACAAGAAGAAGAAAAATAAATAAAAGGAAACCTCCTTCAGTGCAGGGGCCCTTTGCAATTGATTAGGCTACGCTTGCTCAATTAACTCCAAGAAAACTCCTTCAGATGTTCATAAAAACATGCGGTCTTCTCATATTAAAACAGGGACAAAAAACAACCAAAAATTACAGAGTCTAGAACTTTGATTTCACATTAAAACTATTACTCACTTCTTCAGTCCCTTACATAGGTATTTATAAGAAAAATCATATAACTGTTTGTGGAGAAAAGCATGCTATAGCCAAACACGTAGAAGACATATATGCGGAATTTCTTCCTCGAATGCTAGAAAAATAAATCCAAGACATGGTGGCTGTTGGATTCGTTTGTACAAGTGGTTGTTGGAGTCCGTAGGTACAAGTAGTTGCTCCGGATAATGCTTCCCATCACTGTGAAACACATTAATTAACCATGAAACAAAGTCTTGTTACCCTCAGTCTCTTTGTGTTTGACTTATCCATTGATTGTAGTCTTATGCCATCTTCTTTGTGGACCTGGGCTGAATGAATAGGACAGGGTCCATGTCATGATGATTTCAAAGCTGCCCATGTGGCTAGTTTCTCCTTCTGAACCTGGAACTTGTTAGAGCATGGAGGTAGCTGCAGAACAACCAGTTAGCTGCAAAATAGGTTTCATTATGTAGCTAATATACACAAATTTATTCAAACAACAAAACATAAAAAACATAACATGTAAATTACTAAATGTCCTCCTTAAGACAATATATACTAGTTATTAGTGATGAGAATGCATCTTTCTTGTGGAAAAACAAAGAAAAGGAATGAGAAGAGTTGTCAGGGAAAGAGTAATTTTGAGGCTCAACATAACTCCACTGCAAAATCATTGCATGTCCCCATGCAATTTTAAAAAATGTGAACTTATCTCTCCTATTGCATCTGTTCTGACACTTTTTCCAACACATCCAACTTCCTTTTCTTACTTCGTTGCATTGATTGCCATCCTGGGCTTCTTCATAAGAAGTCTGTATTTGAGGTTGATAAGTGTTCTTCTCAAATTCCTATTTTTCCTCTTCAACTTCCTATTCTTCTTGTACCATAGCCCTAGGTGCAGTATTGTATTGTCATGAAGGCTTTATCCAATTTGCTTTGTTCCTTTAGGGTTTCATTTTCTTTCTTAATATGTCTGTTCAATATCTCCAACTCATAGATTTCCTATTTGAGGGAGTTAGTCAGAGGTTCTTGTGGATTGACAAGTTGTTTTGGATTGGCTGAGGATCTTGGATCCATTGAGGAACTTTTATTTTCCAGAGATTCTATGTAATCATAAATTTTTTGTTGTACTAGATCTATGCCTAGGGATTCTCTACTGGGGCTGCCTTCAAAATACTGTCTAGGAGAGTTTTGAGGACTATATACAAATGGAACATTTTCAGGAGATGATACTGGAGTTTCTTCTTCTAGATTTATGAACTCCGTTTCCTTTGATGATACCTTCCTCACCTTACCTTAGAGTCTAGAGCTCATTCTCAGGTTTTGGAAGCTTATGGTTTCTTCTCTTGTGTCCTTCTTCCTCTTCCCTATCTCCTTCTTTTTCTTGATTTTCTCCCTAATCTTGGTCAGTCTTTCAGAGAGTAATTGTTCATCTTCTTGTGGTGATGAAGGTTCATGAATGTCTTCATTGATTTCTTCAGCTCTCTCTTTCATTTTTCCTTTCTGTTTAGTTTGCTTTCTAACCTCTGGTTTAGAAGTTGTCTCTGCATCATTATTTTGTGAGGAGGTTCCAGATTTGTTTTGAATGTTAACACTGATCTTTCTCCTCCTACTTTTCTTAACATGAATATCCTTAGGTGACTCTAGAGCATCCTGGGAAAAATTTCTTACCAAGAAATCTTCCTAGGTATCCCCTATACTTTTCAAATGGAATTCAACTAGTATTTTCACTAATCCATGATGATACATAGTTGTTTCTATGGATTCATTTTTCTTTTGGACATTTGTAGCCATCCTTCTTAGACTGTTTAGAAGGAAGAAGGGAAGGTTGATGGTTCCATTTTCTAAGAAATTCATTAATAAGCATATATGGTAAACATACATAAACCCAAATCTTCCTTGACATGTAATGAATTTTTGCAATATCAGCAGCATATTACCCCATTTTTTCTTGAGTGATAAATAGGAATTCCCTTTCTAAATACTGTAACATCCATATCTGGGTTTCTAAGGATCACTTTCCAAGATTCACCATGAAATCCCTTGTTTTTAAACCATCTTTCTCCTTGTCTCGGCAGCTTTATTGCTTCTGCTATGAAGGATTCTGTGACTGCAAAATTTAATATCTCCTATCTCCACTTCTGTGCCATTAAATGACCTTGCAAAAGACTTGGTAATTTCCTTGTGGTAGGCATCAAATTTCTCAATAAAATTTAACCATTTGGCCTTCTGTAGCATCCCTTTAAGCTGTAGATACCACTCCATATACTTTACCCCGACGGGCTCTGTCCTGACAATAAGCCCCATATTCCTTGTTTTCAGTTAACCTTCAAAATTACTCTTACTGTCTATAAAACGAGTGCTATTTAAGAAATGGAATGATTGTGTATATGAAATGACTGCGTGTATATGGAAATGGAATGACCGTTTATATGAAATGACTGCGTGTATATGGAAATGGAATGGCTGTTGTCTATGTGATAGAATGACTGTGTGTTATAGGAGAGATAAACTTAAGGGTTTGCATGTAATAAATAGACAATAAGGGTTTAAAGAGTCGTAGATAGGTAGGTCACATCGTCATCTTGACCGTTAACAGGTGGAGTTGTGGAGGACCTTTTGAGTACATGTTATGGAGTTTGAGGTGGAGATTTGTTATGAAAGAATCATTGAGACCGTATGTCATTAAAGATGAAAGATATGGTGGAGATATAGCGGCGGTCAAATCAAATGATGGTCGATTAAGGAGACATGTGATTATACATACTATACAAACTTATGTTTTCAAATTTCTTTTTGAAATAAATCTTTGCATTTACCTTTGGAACCTTTACCTTTTGCTTGCTAATTTTTTTGATGTTGATCCACAGGTACCTTTAGAATGGTTGGTCTTAAAAAAATTGATTTTTTTTCTCAATTCCCTGCATACATGATTTTATTATGAGCTATACACTTGTGCCTAAACTGATAAAAAAATTGTAGTTGCAGAATTAGATTAGTTGCAGAATAGAATCAAGCGTAGAACATGAAAAAGAAAGTGAAATATGGCTTATGGATCATGAATGAAATGGAAATGGCTATGTAAGTGAAATGAAATGAGATGTAAGACAAGATGATAAATGAAATGAAAATGGAATGAAAGCTATAAAAGGTAAAATTGAAAACTTTATTGATGAAATATGACAATGAGATGAAGTGAAACTGCAAAAATAGAATGGAGTGAGGTGAGATGAGATGATGAATTTGCAGAATCTAAATTGTAGAGTGACTGTAGCTTTTTGTCACTTTTTATTACAGAAAGAAAATGTAAAATATAGGGTGTCATAAACCTCTGATTTTCACCTTGTATTTTTCGTATAAGTATGCCAATCAATGATTGGTTTTCAACCTTACACAATATTTTTTTTTTTTTTGGAAGGAAAAAAAAAAGACTAAGTTAGTGGAGAAGAATAATTCTTCTTCACTAGCTTCATTTTAGAATTGTCTTGGAAAATCTTAATGAACTCCTCTTTTGAAATTGGTTTCTGATATATCTTTAATCTATGACCATTCACAAGAATATGAGTTTTACTTTCATCTATTGTTCTTATCCTCACTGCTTCATTATTAAAGACTTTTTCAATCTCATATGGCCCAAGCCAATGAGTTTGAAACTTCCCTTGAAAATCTTTAAACTTTGAATCAAGCAATAGCACCCAATCTCCCACTTGAAACATCTTTTCCTTGACATATTTGTCATGCCATTTAGCCCTTTGTTGTTGGACTATACTAGTCCTTTGAATTGCCTCTTGCCTGATTTCATCAAGTTCATTTAATTGCTCCAGCCTATGCTTTTGTGCCTCTAATAAATCTAGTCCCAGCTGGACTGCCATCTTGAAAGTTCTGATTTGGAACTCTATTGGGAACAGGACTTGTTTCCCATAAACAATTTCATAGGGTGTATTTCCCGTTGTGTTCCTCCATGTGGTTCTATAGGCCCATAAGGCTTTAGGAAACCTTTCTGCCCAATTTCTTCTATGTAGATGCACAGTCTTGGTGAGGATTCCTTCAATCACTTTATTTGTAGATTCCGCTTGACCATTTGCTTGTGGATGATAGGGAGTAGAGTTCCTATGTTTTATCTTATATTTTTCCACAAGATCCTCCACCATTTTAGATGTAAATTGAGATCCCTGATCTGTCACAATTTCTCTTGGAACACAAAAACGAGTGAAGATGTCCTCAAAAAGAAAATTAACTACAGATTTTTCATTAGAAAAAGGTAATTATTTGGCCTCTACCCATTTAGTGACATAATCAGTGCATACCAATATATACTTCTTTTGCTTAGATGAAGGATTAATTGGCCCAACAAAATCTAAGGCCCATTTTTCAAAAGGTTTAATGAGTACCTGAACTTATGGTGGCATTTCATTTGAAGGAGCAGGTTTCCCTACCCTCTAGCAGTTGTCACACCTCTTGACATATTCTTTGGCATCTTTGAAGATGGATGGCCAATAACATCCTAAAGAAAGGATTTTATAGGCTGTCCTCTTATCAACAAAGTGTCCACCACACGACTCATCATGACATGCATTAAGAATCTCAGGCATTTCAGCTTTCTTGACACACCTTCTGATCATAAGATCTGGGCCTATTTTATACAATTCGTTAGTGATCCATGAATATCTTGCACTTACCTGAATATTTTTTCTTTTCTCTCTAGGAAACGAATGTGAAGGTAACTTTCCTACGACTAAATAGTTAGCAATATCTGCAAACCAAGGAGTTTGAGTAGTTATTGCAAAAAGATATTCATCAGGAAACTTATCTTCAACCTGGGGATCTTCTTTGATATTATGAATCCTAGACAAGAAATCAACAACTGTGTTTTGTTTTCCAGGTCTATCTAACACAGTAATGTTGAATTCTTGCAAAAGTAAAAGCCATCTTGTAACTCTGCCATTAGTAATAGGTTTATTCATTAAATATCTAATTGCAGATTGATCTGTATGAACAAAGGTTTCATAGCCTGTTATATAGTGTTTGAATTTGTTAATTTCATGAACAACAACTAAAAATTCCTTTTCATTCATAGTATAATTTAACTTAGTGGGAGTCAAATTCTTACTTGTATAGTAAATGGCATAAGGAATCAAATATTTTTGTCCCAATATAGATCCCAGAGCTATATCTGAAGCATCTGTTGAAATATGGAAAGGGAGTTTCCAATTTGGACCTCTTAAAATGGTTTCTTCAGAAATTTTTGTTTTTAAGGTTTCAAATGCGAATTGGCAATCATAATTCCAAATGAATTCACAATCTTTGGTAAGAAATTTGAAGAGTCGGGATGCTATTTTAGTGAAATTTTCTATAAACCTTCTATAGTATCCTGTAAATCCTAGAAAACTTCTAACATCCTTTTGGCAATTTGGAATTGATAATTTAGAGTTGACTTCAACTTTAGATTTGTCAATTTTAATCCCATCTCCTGAATGTGATGTCCTAAAACAATACCTTCTGTAAACATCATAAAACATTTTTCATGGCTTAGTGAAAGTTTTGCTTTTTTACATCTTTTAAGAACTTTTTCCAAGTTCCCCAAAGCTTCTTCAAATGTATTTCCATAGACTGTAAAGTCATCCATATATACCTCTACACAATCATGTATTAGATCAGAAAAAGTCCATAGTACTTCTCTTTGGAATGTTGCAGGTGCATTACATAACCCAAAAGGAAGTACTCGGTAGGCATATGTTCCCCATGGACAAGTAAATTTGGTTTTATCTTGATCTTCAGGTGCTACTGAATTTGAGTATAACCACTAAAACCATCCAAGAATGAGAAATAATTCTTACCTACTAATGTACCTAACACTTGATCTATAAAAGGCAAAGGAAAATGATCTTTAAGGGTTGCTTTATTCAGTTCTTAATAATCAATGCACACCCTCCATTTACCATTCTTTTTAAGCACAATTACCAAAGGAGAAACCCAATGGCTATCTGAAATTGGGTAAATGAAGTTTACATTCAGTAATTTTTGGAGCTCTTCTTTCACAATCTCTCTAAGATTTGGATTCATCCTTCTCTGAGGTTGTCTAGTAGGTCTACGATTTTCCTCAATGTAGATGTGATTGATACAAGTCTTAGGATTAATGCTTTTCACGTCAGTGTATTCCCATGCAAATGCAAAAGAATATTTTTGTAATATTTTGATTAGCTCTTCTTGTTGTAGTTTCTCCAGGTTTTTGCTTATGTTCAATGTTCTACCTAGAAAAATTTCAATTGTAGGGCTACCAAAATCTTCCATAGAATAGAGAGACATCTACCTAGATGACAAATATTCAACATTAGATTTTTATTGAAATTTCTCATGGTCATATTCTGAAGATGATCCAAAATTTTCCAATGTATTTAAAATTTGACTATCTTCACTAATATCTAAAATAGTAAAGAGAGGTTGAATATCATCTTCATCATCAATCCATTCTTTGTCATCTATTTCTGTGATTGCTTTTGCTAAAGGATATATAGTAATTTTTTTTGTTGAATTACCATCATAAATATACATGTCACCAGATCTACAGCTAATAAAAGCATCAGCTGTGGCCAGCCAAGGTCTTCCTAATATGAGTGGATGTCCTCCTAGATTGTTCTTGGGAGTTAAGATCACGAAACCAATAGAATATTCCCAAGAATCTAAGGATACTGAAATATCTTCCAACACTCCATCTGGTTTGATTACTGACCTATCTGCTAGTTGTAGTAAGGTAGGTGTGTAAAGAAGATTAGGAAGCTTGAGCTGCTCCATAGTTTGTTTGCTCATGATGTTTATTGCTGCCCCTAAGTCAATAAATGTATTTGGAATTTCAGCTCCATTGATATGTGTTTTCACAATTGGACTTCCTGGATCCACATATTTTTGTACGACAATTTTTCCCATCATTATGTCTGCTATTTTTCCTACTAGGTGAATTCTTTTTGTTTCCTTTGTTTTTCTTCCAAGTTTCTTTATGCTCAACTCCTTTATTGTTTTGGCTAGAATTGGAATTTCTTTAATGGCTTGTAGCAAAGGGATTTTGATACAGGCATTCTTCAATTCATCTATAAAATCATAATTGGGCAACATAATCCGCTTTTCTACTCCTCTATCAATTTGTAATCTTTTAGGAAAAGGAGGTGTAGAAGTAGATGTTGGTTGCTCAATGATAGAAGTTGTGTTCACTGATTCTTTTTGTTTTTGTTTTTCAATGTTTTGGTTTTGGAGAGATGTTCCCTCAAAACTTTTATTGACCTTTAGAGAATTTTCCTCAGAATTGTCTTGTTCCTGAATAACTACAGAAGGTCTTTCCATTTCTAATATCCTACCAGATCTCAGTTGAACATCATTAAGATCTAGAGGAGTGATCATATAAGTTGAAAATTGTTGTCCTTCTACCATGTACGAATTCTGAGGATTTTTGTTGTTGGGGTTTGGTAATGGTTGGGTAGGTAGCTGATTTGGTTTTTTCGAAATGGCAGTAAGAGTTGAGGACTTTGGTTTTGTTGTGGAATTTATTGTGGAAATGGTAATGAAAGTTGAGGGTTCTAATTTTGAAGTTGTGGCCACTGATTTTGTTCTGGAATGTGTGGGGGAGGATAATTCTAATATGATGGAGGATATTGATAATATTGAGAAAATATCCCATAAGGATTTTGTACTCCTTATGCCCACGGTTGAGATTGAGAATGAGGTTGAGGCCAAGGTTGAGGTTGAGATTGAGATTGAGGTTGAGGCCAAGGTTGCTGCTAAGAATTCCAATTTGGTGGGGGTTGAAGATACAATTGATTATTAAATCCTTGATTTTGTGGCCACTTCCAAGGCTTTCTAGAGACAAAGCAAAGAGGCTCTGCTAAATTTGGAACTGTTTCTTCTTGAAAAATAGCCTTAAGACCTGGAATCAAAGGACAACCCTTGGTTTCATGATTCTCTGAGCAAATCATACAAGTCTACAATTTTTGCATCTAAAGGGCATTCTCTTAGAGCATGTTTTTTTTTTTTTTTTTTTTTTTTTTTTTTTAGCTAAAGCATCAACCTAGATTTTTCTACTTGTTTTTGCAACTTAAGGGTGTCTATTTACTCACTAAGACACCCCTAGGATATCTGTTTTGAATTCATCAAGCATAATTACCAATTTCTGCCCTACTCCACTGATCCAGTTGTAGACTTATTTACTCTAACAAGAGAAGGATCTCTTGGACCTTTCCCTGTTTTGGATTTCCCTCTTGAGAGATGAACACATAATTATCCTATATCATTTAATGGGAGTTGAGAGATATCTCCCTTCCCCTTCATGTTAAGGATATCTATCCACTCATCTCTAATGGCTTTTAATAAAAGAACTTTCAAGGTATATTCATCTAAATTGTCTATCTTTTCTCTTTTCAAATTATAGTTGAATATCTCAATCAAATCCTCTAAGTTTTCATCCTCTCTTTGCATCATTTTGAACACTTCATCTTTGTGATTGGTAGGCTTGCAATAATCCAAATACCTATCCAAAAACGTTTTTTTCATGTCATTCCATGTTCTAATGGACTAAGTGACTAACTCCATGAACCATTTCAAAGCAGCTCCTTTTAGTGTTGAAGGGAACAACTTAAGTTTTTGAGAGTCTTCTAGATAGTCATAGGTTCTACACAAGACTTCAAACTCAAATAAGAATGTTTCAGGATCCTCATTTTTTAACCCATGGAGGTTTGGGAGGACGGAAGGTGAGATATTTTTCATTGTGGCATTTGTTTCTTCATCCACTATAGAGAATCCAAAAGAATTATCTATTTTCCTATTTCCTCTACCTCCTCCATTATTTCCTCTACCTCTTCTATTATTTCCTCTACCTCTTCCTCTACTCCCTCCTCCAAACAGTGTGAATTCTCCATCCTATTCTTCTTCTGCCATTATAGTTTCTTTAGGGTTAGTATAGGGTTCAACCTGCAAGGTTACTTCCTCCTCCTCTAGTTCTTCTATTAATGGGATATGGGAGAGAGGTTCTACTTCTTCTTCCACACTAGGTATTCCTAATTCTTCAACTAAAATGTGCTCTCCTGTGAAGGTGAAAAAGGCTATTCCTGTTGTTGGAGATTCAAGATTTTTCTCCCCTAGGATTGACTTGGTATATGAAGTAGGAGATTCTTTTGATTGGATTTCTACCCCGGGAATTTCAGGAGTTCTATGGTTGGGAGTATGAGTTTGGGATGGAGGTGTATATTTTATTGTTCTTGGTGGAGTAAGTGGTGTTGTAGGAATTGAACTCCTGCCTCTAGCTATAAATCTACCCATAGAGTCTCTTTCTCATGCATATATATATATATATATATATATATATATATATTTGAATTGTAAGAGATAAAGTTATCTAGTTACACTTCCCCGGCAGCGGCGCCAAAATGTTTGATCAATTTAGTGTCCTAAATTGCTCTACATAAATTATCAATCCGAGTATCATAAACTGATGAAGTGTACTACACTGTTTGTGCTAGCTAACCCTTCTTACTTCGTTGTTTTTATGTTTTATGTTGTTTTGGGGGTGTTTGGTCTTTTAATTCCTAATGATTTACAATGTAAATTATCAAAACTAAATCTAACTTTCTTAAAGATTGCTCAAAATCTAAAAATGAAAATAGAGCTAAGAAAGATATGGAAACAACGCTAAGAAAGAAATGAAAACAAGTTTCTATTCTTATTTTACCATTATTTCCAAATCATGAATTAAAATTGAAAGTGAAATTTGCATTGATGTATAACTGATTACATAAATAAAACTAAATGAAATAATTGGTTACTCTGCCTCTCAATTTTGGGGGAAAGTATCCTTGGGATGACATTTAAGTAATTCTATACTTCATTAATCTAAGAGAAAGCAAATACAAAGATGCAGAAATAACTCATTGCATAGATGAAATGTTCAACCACTTAGTTAAGGATGAATTATCAACTTGAAGGGTTCTCCATAAATATTCATTAACACCATGAGTTAGTATTTTAAACTAAAAATGAAATGGCAAAGGCAGTAAATGACACTGATCAGTTTAATTGAGAATTTAAACTAGCAAAACAGTGAATGAAGTAAACTATCCAACAATGTATCCTTATCATTCTTCAATCCTACTCTCATCCTAAAACAAGGTTAGTTTTTAATTGAAGAAACAAGATTACACTATTGAGTTCTATATTCTGAACTATTGATAAGAACTAAAAAGAAATCAAGCAAATGAAAACTGTTCTAAATTATAAACATTGTTAGCAAGAAAATGATAGAAATTGCATTATAAACACTGTTAGTAAGAAAATGATTATAAACACTGTTTTAAAAAGAAAATGATGAATTTATAGTTAACAAGAAGAAGAAAAATAAATAAAATGAAACCTTCTTCAGTGCAGGGGCCCTCTGCAATTGATTAGGCTATGCTTGCTCAATTAACTCCAAGAAAAATCCTTCAGATGTTCATAGAAACATGCGGTCTTCTCATATTAAAACAGTGACACAAAACGTCCAAAAATTACAGAGTCTAGAACTTCGATTTCACATTAAAACTATTACTCACTTCTTCGGTCCCTTACATAGGCATTTATAAGAAAAATCATATAATTGTTTGTGGAGAAAAGCATGCTATAGCAAAACATGTAGAAGACAGAGATGCAGAATTTCTTCCTTGGCTGCTGGAGAAATAAATCCAAGACATGGTGGCTATTGGATTCGTTTGTACAGGTGGTTGTTGGAGTCCATAGGTATAGGTAGTTGCTCCGGATAACGCTTCCCATCACTGTGAAACACATTAATTAACCATGAAACATAGTCTTGTTACCCTCAGTCTCTTTGTGTTTGACTATCCATTTACCGTAGTCTTATGCCATCTTCTTTGTCGACCTGGGCTAAATGAATAGGACAAGGTCCATGTCATGATGATTTCAAAGTCACCCATGTGGCTAATTTCTCCTTCTGACACCTGGAACCTGTTAGAGCATGGAGGTTGCCATGGAACAACCGGTTAGTTGCAGAATAGGCTGCGTTCCATAGCTAATATACAAAAATTTATTCAAACAACAAAAAATGAAAAGTATAACATGTAAATCACTAAATGTCCTCCTCAAGACAATATATACTATCTATTAGTGATGAGAATGCATCTTTCTTATGGAAAAACAAAGAAAATGAATGAGAAGAGTTGCTAGGGAAAGAGTAATTTTGAGGCTCAACACTTGTCTCCAGGAATTGTGCAATCCTTCTTGGTAGGCCAACCTTGAGCCTAAAAACTGCGTAGTTCTAGATGGTAGCCCAACCTTGTTGATGGAAACTACACAAACCGTCCCTTGAGATAAGAAACTACAAAATGCACTGAGTTAAGGAGTTACCCAGTCCTCAGAAATTGTGTAATCCTTCTTGGCATTGTGCATGCAAAGTTTCCTAAAAAAGAAAAAAAGAAAAAAAAGGGAAAAAACATCCCTAGAACCCTAATTAACTAACTAGTTTCCTAAAGGTGGCACACTTATTATTTTGAAAACTTTTCGCCAAGTGTCACTTTTTCCTTGATTTTAGACATGCATGTCATAAACCTCAATCAATATAGATATATTTAATTGATGCCCCTAGAGATCATTTGTACATTCGATCTTGGAGCTCTAGCATTCCAAAGGAGATCAAGGAGCTTTTGGTGGAGTTTTCGATGCTTTTCCATGTGAGTTTTGTTTTTTTCATATTTTGTCACCTTTTCCATCGGTTTTTGTCATATGGACTTTATGAATGTTTTTTTCTTTTTTATTTTCATGGTTGCTGAAATTTTAATGTATATTAGCTTGTACAAGTGTTGTTTCATTCAGTCATTCGCCTTTCACAAGTGTTGCATTAGTTTTCTTGTTTTTGCCTGTTAATGGTCGTCGTTGTGGTGACTCTTCTTGCATGCTTGATTTTCCTTTTGCATTTTGATCTTCCACACTTTTTTTACACTGATATATCCATACTTAGTTAGATATTCATTTTAACAGTCATTATCACTCAGATATGCTTGTTTCCCACACTCTCACAGGGAAAATTTTCTCACCCCTTGGCCAGTTTTCACCTCGTCTAGATGGGAATTACACAGGTCTATAGCTCAAGTTGTAAGATTGGCCTGTAGGACTGTGTAATGTGCAGTACAAGATGACCCAACTACGAATTGCGTAGTTCTAGGGCTCAGGCCTGCAACCTTGGCCACTGAGACTACACAATGTGCAGTCTCTCCTACAATATACCTAGGTTGGAATGCACATTGCACAGTCTATAGCCTCAATATGCATCACTAGTTGTTGAGACTATGAAATGCACAGTTCCATTAGCCGGTCTCCCTCCCTTCACTTCTAGAAGTGCACAATTTTTCCTGTCATTGCATGTGGTTATGCCTGATCTTGCTTTGTAAGTTGATTTGCTGAAGCTAATTTGTTGTCTACCATGAGTGATGTTTCCTCCCATAGGTATTGCAGGTGTTGATAAATTCTCTTCATTAGCCACTATTATCATGGGACTGAAGAGAACTGCGTCAAAAGATACCATAGGCAGTTGAGAGTACACTAGTTTACTTGCCAATATACTTAGACACTCAATTGTTTGTAGAGAAGGAATCATATCTCACATGGAAGAAGGTGAATGAAATTTTATTAGCAAAGACATTCAAAGCAGATATGGAAGACCAACAGGTGTATGTCAATATTCAAAAGTTAGGGTTACATAGGGTTGCATGCAGGTACCCAATATTCCCATATGCAGTTATTATCATCTGGATACTGTCTCACATAGATCCAAAGACTACGAATCTTGGTAGTACTAGCTGACAGGGTTGTCAGCAACATTGCACATGAAGAAGAAAACACCTTGGCTATCTCTTCCTATGCAGATTAGATTGTATGAGATCAAGAACTTGAAATTTGCGGATACCGAAGGGAAAGAGATAGAGAAATTTGCATTCAGTAACTCTAGATTTCAATTTGTATGATTCGAGGAGTATTTGCAAAGACCAATGTGTGAAAATCCCTTTTTAGTGGATAAGAGAGAACTTTCACTAGCTGGAGGAGGATGGATGGAGGAATTTTTACCATTCCTCCAAGTCCCATGAACCGATCCATTTGGCAGGAACTTCACAGTTTGCTTCACACTAGGAGAGCACTCAAGAGGAAACACCAACGGAAATTCGCAACCTAGTGCACAAGAAGGGAAAGAGGAAGGTTGTGCACAGTCCAAGGGGATAAAGAAACCACAAGAAGAAAGGAGATACAACCATTATGAAAGAGGATTTAGCTATAGAGAAGAAGAGGAAACATAGAGTGTAGCAAGCAGAATGAAAGTAGAGTGAATAATAGGCACAAAATATGAAAGAAGAAGAAGAAAAACAGAAGCAAGCAAGAAGAAGAAAGGTGAAGAGCAGATGCAATAACATTAAAAACAATGCAAATGCAAGCTATAGAGCCATAAAAAAATCGACAGTCAGAGGAAGAGAGCAAACAGATGTAGGACAAAGAGCTCGCTCAAGAGATAGATGAGTTTATTGAAATTCAAGACATGGAGGAACTGGAGTCACAAAGCTAAAATGTCAACTTGATGCCAAGTACACAGAAGGTTACCTTAAGTCTCCTCAACCTCCTGTAGAGAAATTTCCAAGCAAGGAAGAGGAAATTGTTCCTCTCGATGATGGTCCAATTATGGATACATACAATCTATCATACAACGAGCTATAGAAAAATATTGTACAAGCGCGAAAGAGACATTTTCCAGATAACCTCACATCTTTGGTATTTATTAGAGAAATCTTGATCACGGCCGACACCATGAGGAATCCCAATGTTGTTGCCACATTCGACTTGGCCTTTGCAAGTTCTTCAAATTCAATACATTGAGTATTTGATGGCCAAGAATAAGAAACTAGAAAAGAAATTGCAGGTTGTTAGGAAAGAGGTTGAAAAACTCTGAGTAGTATCTCAGAATGAACCTTCTGCACAAGTACATCTGGAAGAGATGAAGGTTGTTCAGAAATTTACTGCATAACATAAATAATTACTGAGAGGAATAAATATAAAAATAACCAGCAAAAACCATAAACACATAAACACAAATGTTTATCTGGGAAAACCCCAAATCCGGGGAAAAACCCAACCTAATAAGATCTCATTAGCATTGGCCAAAACCCTAGCCAATCCGACCAAGTGAGACTTCACCACTCACCTCTAGGTCTTGCATTACAATGAAGTCCTTCCAGCCTTTTATAGGCTCCATTACATATAATACCATGGGCAGAATATTATGGGTGCACAATACCATGTGCCCCAAAACCATCACTGTTTAACCTGGTCAACTTTGACTCTATCCTTAGTCAAGTTTACCTAAGAATTCCCCCCTTAAACTTGACTTGGGGTTCCTTGACTAACTCTATCCAAACTTGCTAAGTGAGACAATCCCACTCACTCTAGCTCTTACCCCCCTTAGAGTTTTTACCCGGGATATTGTTAACCCGACACCCCCCTATCACCTAGGTCTAACCCAGACTTTACCGGTGATCACTGAGGGGTACACATGCCTTACCAGGTCTTACAGTAGTATGCCCATTTATATGTAATAATTTTGACTTCATTAATTTTTTTTTTTGTTTATTTCTTCTACGATTCTAATCCATCCTCTCTCACATATTCTCCACTGATACCCTAGCCAACTTTTAAGTTCTCACTCTACAACTCACCACAAGCGGAACTTATCAATCATGTGACCATGTTATGCCATTCACAGTGGTATTTTCACTTGAAATCAAATTTATTAACAAATTCCAAGCACACAATAGATCAGGCCTTATTTGTGCCTTATTACCATAAGCTTTGCGATATCATAGCTCCATCGCATTAGTTTCAGGCCTTCATCCTCTAAAACACGCCAACAATTTTGGTATCATCATTCATGCGATTTACCATGCATTCACCTTCTGCTACTACCACATCATCCCTTGTCTTTCCCACCATGAGAACCTCATAGCTTCCCAGCTCATCTCTGACCATGATTGCCTTACCCATCGCATTGGTCATGGTCAGCATCCTGGGCAGCACAAAGCACATCCTGCTGAGGGGATTGCAAATGCACACCCGTGGAAACATAGTTTCGAATATGGTTGGATAGATGGGGATATCCATAAGGATCAACCCTGCTGCCGATCCTCTCCTTCCACGACATCAACTGTGGCCTCACGACCTCATTCATGCTGGATCTTCCATGCCCATGTTTGCAATTCATATGATCGGGCAAATGGTACCCATGCCTACAACTAGAGGCTCCTATTATAATCATATGCAAAGGATTCCCTTGTCGGTGCAAGTCTATAGCTTCGAAGCAGCCCCCTTGTCGAATATTGTAACCACCATTCAGGCAGGGTCGACTATTTTAAGGCAGAGCGCACTTGATCCTGCAGAACCCTACAAAGAGCCAGTTCCCAAGGGTTCATACGCCCCAGCTCCTATCGGCAGTGATGCAAGAGTAATGTACAGACCGGTTGTGCCTGTTCCCCTTGGGGACACAGACCCATACTCGTATCAGAATGTCATGTATGAACCAGGTTCTTGACAGGTAAACCGCACTCAGGTATCTTCGGCCATGAATCTTCAATATCAGTCCACAGCTACATCTTCAACCACTTGCGCCTCAAATCTTCAGATCAAGACCTCCATGAGTGCAACTAATCAAATTTCATTCATTCACCAGGCTAGGAAAAAACCCTTGGCAGCAAAAGCATTTTTCTGAAGCCAATACACAACCTTTGGCTCTGATACCAGTTGTTAAGAAATTTACTGCATAACATAAATGAGAGGAATAAATATAAAAATAACCAGCAATAACCATAAACACATAAACACAAATTGTTTATCCGGAAAACCCCAAATCCAGGGAAAAACCCAACCTGATAAGATCTCATTAGCATTGGCCAAAACCCTAGCCAATCTGACCAAGTGAGCCTTCATCGCTCACCTCTAGGTATTGCATTACAATGGAGTCCTTCCAGCCTTTTATAGGCTCCATTACATATAATACCACGCGCAAAATACTATAGGTGCACAATACCATGTGCCCCAAAACCATCACTGTTTAACCTAGTCAACTTTGACTCTATCCTTAGTCAAGTTTACCTAACGAAGGTAGCGAGACTTGGTGAAGTATTGAGACTTGGAGAGACCATGCAAAATATTTATGAGTAGCTTGTTACCATGCATAAGGAAGTTGTCCACTTGCATGGCTTGCGACAACAATGTAAATATTTTGTCAAAACTCTTAGGAATGTACAAGCTTCCCTCATCGTAGTGCATGAATGGTCAATGCAATACAAAGTGGCACCATTTGAATTGGACAAGAAAAGAAATCATTAGGCAGAGTTGGATAAAGCAAGGGTTCGTATGCTGATCCAGAACAACAAAAAAATCACCTCATTCATTGGTAACATTCAGGCCTCATATGCATGATTGTACAAAGACATGGATGTCTTGGTGAAGTCCCACATGATCCTATCAGTCAATTCACTTACAAAGATCAAGAATAGGAACTAGGTGAGATAAGAGATTGAAGAATGTTTGGAATAATGGAGATAGGAAATCATCAAGGATGATATTGAAGTAAATAGACAGAGTATGCATAAGTACATTGGTGGCCCAGTCCAAATCAACACAATGTTTCTCCTGATCAAGAAGTAAACATAAACGGGTTCCAAGTCAGTGTAACTGAATTCCATGGAGGCTAGAGTTCACTTCCATCCAGACACCATCACACAGTTTGGGGATATAATTGTGTAGTACAGAGCTTGAAACCATTATGTGGTTGAGAAACATCAAGTGGAAGTTGTTGAGCTAGATTTTCCCCAAACTCAAGCATGATATGTTTTATCTTATTAGGTTGTCTAGTTGGTTCTACCTAATTTTGTCTTATATGGGTATGAGTGTCAATTATGTAAAGAAGTTGAAGAGTCATGAGAGAAGTCCAAAATTCATAAAGGGGAGTTGAAGAGTCACCCCCTCTTATTATAAAGATACCCTCATAACTCATGTAAAGGGCTTTTGGGAGCCAATTTTTGGCTAGGCTTAGGTTTAGAATCAAGAGCTTGGGAGTTTGTGAGAGATTTGGCTTCTCCATAGCATAGAGGGAGTACATTTCTTTAGAGGAGCAGGTGATGTTGACTTCACATTCAACCATTTGGGCTAGTGGTCTGCCAATGGTATATGTATGATTGGAACTTTCACTTAATAAAATCTTAGAGCCAGCATGTTTTCATGAATATGTTGTAAATATAGTACAAATTATTTTTATGTTTGCAATCCATGTTATTTAAATTATGCTTATGGTTATGAACTATTTCATTGGCATTGGTACAAATCTCGTTGAATGTGTTGTGTTGTTTAATTCATCACTGTTAACTTGTGAACTATTTTTCATATATGTTGTGATGTCATTTATGCTTGTGTGTTCCTTTCAAGATGCCTACTATTATAGGATTCTAAGGGGCTCACTCATTTTCCCTTCCATGTGTTAGAACCTTCATGAATTGCACTTGACTTTATGCAAAGTCACACACTTGTTCTCACCAAAGTCATTATACATCACTCTATGCATTATTGCAGCCAAGGAACATCATTAAAACCCACTGCATTGGCAACCAGGCCATATTTCGGATGATACTCCTACACCAAATGGCGTGAGGTCTAATTGGGGTTTCATATCAGGGAGATACAACGAATGTTGGCAGGTCGAGTACCATCAATAGGTATGTCAAGAACATCACCTTTATAAATGACTCATGCATGCATATGAAAAGTAAGTATGATCTCTAGTACATGTGATATTTTGGTGCACTTGATATTTGGCAAGTATTTTAGACATGATGAATTTCATAGATGCATTGATTTGATATATTGTGATTTGATACTATTAATTCTTGTGATAAGCATGATAACCTTGATGACGAAAGTGTAACAATAAGATGCATACTCAAGATCTTCTTGTTTTCCTTGTTTAGTTTATGATAAACTTTAAAAATATGAATGGATGCCCTTGCTTGATAAATAAGTGATGTTTTCTTTATGATTTTGTAGTATAATGATACAATTGTCATCTTCTCCAAGTATATGACACTAATCTTTGATGAATATTTGATGCCATTTTTATATGTGACATTGAATTGATGATGATCATGTTGAATATATGCTTTAGAACCTGATATAGTTTGACTCCATGACCTGACAATGTTGCTGATGCATGATATTATTATGGCAGATAGGTTGATGTTTTGAATGTTGATGACTGAAGTGGATTCCCATTCAGAGGGGGGAAATTTTCATGAAATTTTAACAACTATTATTATTTGAAAAGAAGACAAATGACTACAAAAGGAAGAATTATGGTCATGGATAAACATCTGAAGTTGTGGATAAAGTTTTTGGCAAGTCCTGATTTGAGAAGAGAAGGTTTCTCATAGTCCAAGCCCAACCACTATGAGAAAGGATTAAGGGTACGATTATAAGCCTCCCAACCACATGAAAGAAGGCCTATGGGTGTGGTTGAGCCTACAGGGTACTAAAGTAAATCCTTATGCATGAAATTAGGAGCACAAAAAATATGGAGTAGATAATAGAGAGTTCTATGAGCAAGGAAGTTTGAATGTTTTTCTTATTATAGAAAATACGAATGTCTTGTCTAATCTTGTGCTTGCATGGGAGTATATGAAAATATTTGGTAACAATTACAAGGGTTTGACAAGATTTGGCTTATTGAATTGAATTGGTATAGATGAGAAATATTGGCTTGGATAATTGATGATGTCTTAATATTTTTACATGAAGATTAAAAATTCATAGATATGTTTTAGCTTATGGCTTGATTGAATTCATTATGATGACAAGTTAAGGTTTTGATCAAATTTAGTACTTGATAATGGTGATTTTCCTTGATGTGAAATTATAGTGCTATGTGGGCATAGTGATTTTCAACGACTAATATTGGTATTCAATATTGATTTCGTATTGACATCATTGAAACTTGACGCATTGGTTGAAGTGTAAACAATTATGATTAAGTATGCAATGATCTCACAATGAATGGATAAAAAATGTATGACTTATCCTTGGTGTATGACTTCATATATAGGGACATAAATAATTCATACTATGATTATGTGGATGGCATGATAAAGTTTGATATTACTTAGTGATAATTTGTGACATGACAATAGATATGTTAGAAAATTATATATTATAGAGCAATGGAACACAAAAAATATTGCAGAAATATAAACACAGAAAACACATAAAACAAGAGAAACACATATATATGTGATTCACCCAATTTGGGCTATGTGCACGAAGAAACAACTAGTCCTTCCTTTTATATTATCCAACAAAATTAAGAGATACAACATACAAAAAATCCACTGTAATTACCTCCTCACTCTCACACAATATCCTCTCTTTTTCTCGTTTAGAATACACATCTACATAGTTGCAATAAAATTCCCTTATATATAGCGAGGGGTTTCCTTCTAGGGAAAAAACCCTAAATTAAACAGAACTTCTATAGTTAGATTTTCAACTAATGAACATGGGTCCAATGCGGTGATACCTTTGAGTAAAGAAGACAATCAAGCTCCACACCCAAAAAGATAAGGTTATAACCTAATATTTGGATGTGAGCTCTACCATGCTACTAAACTGAAGAGTTTGATAGTGATATTGGTAGGAACTTTTATAGTTTTGATATTAGTTTTGGTTTGGTATTTGAGACTTGATAAGTAATTTTATTTGATCTGATTGCATGATGTTAACTTTTTTTTATGCTGAGCATATTAGTTTGATCATTATTATGATTACAAAAATCATTGTATGGTTTTAAACAATCTTTCCAAGCCTGACATGTCCACATTGAAAGTTACCTGGTTTGGCCTGAAAGATGTGCCAATACGAACCTCTACTTCAGAAGTGGTCCAAGGTATGCCTTTGATTTTGGTTTTATATGTTGACAATCTATTCTTGGTAGGTAACAAGCCTTTGATGATCAAATTAAGAAGGAGTTGGTCTCTGAGATCGAGATGGAAGACCCTGGCATGATGCACTACTTTTTGAGATTAGAATTTTGAAAAAGGAAAAGGCATTGTGAAGTTATTTGGCATGATAGAATGAAAATCCTTGAACACCTCAATGGATTTGAATTTCAAGAAGTTATGAAGAGATATTCCTAAACCTGACTTAGCAATTTTCAACTAATTGAAGAATTAATGTTCCTTGTGAACACTCATTTAGATATGTCAATTCATGATTGAGCCGCTTCATACACATTGGATTGCCACAAAGCACATTTTTGAAATATTAGCATAGGATGATCAATCTTGGTCTGACATATAGTTCAAGGGATGTATGACTGCACATATACACTAATTTTGAATGTGATAGAAAGGATTATTGATAAAAATAGCACATTTGGGTGTTGCTTTCGCTAGATCTGCCATGACATTTTTTATGAGCAGGAAATACGAGTCCAAAACTTTAAGCACAACCAAGGTTGAATACATTGTTGATAACATGAATAACTTTGGGGATGAGGAAGCTATTTGTTGAGTTGTTTAAGTGAGATCTGGATATGACATTGATACATTGTGAAAATAAAGAGTGGGATATGATTGGTATAAAATCATGTATACTACTGAGACTAAGATATCTTTATGCATTGAGACAACACTGCTATATGAGACAAGCTTAAGCTTGTGGTTGCTGCCTTTGTGAGAGGGAGGATGAAGAAGGTATCCTTTTATGACATGCATTTATTCTAACATAACATTTGATGTAATGTCCTACATTAACATGAAAACAAAGGACTAATTCTCTTGGTAATATATGATGCAATGTGATTGAGCTATTCAATGAGATGTTTAAATGATACTATATATGTGAATGTTGATATGTTTATAATCTACAAAGAGAAGGGTTGATCAAGTACACTAAGCCAACTCTCCCCCCCTATCTGAGTTACTAGGGTTAGGAATTGAGATGTAGGGCTCTTGGGCTTGAGGGATCTCTAGACAATAGGGTATCATCCCTATCTGTTACCCATAGGTTGGAAGATGTTAGGTGCCTATAATACTAATGTAGATCCCTTATTGTTATTTTTAGTGTATCCCTCTTCTTGTTATTGTTGTGATCATGTGTCCCCCATATTCTTATTATTGTGCCCCATAGAAGCCCATTATTGTTATTTTTGTGCCCTTACATTATTATTTTTATGTATTCTTTGATTATACAGTGACCCCTTAGACTCGTATATATACAAAGGAGGTCTTGTCATTTGTATCATCCAAGAATTGTTCATTTATGTTAAGTAATGAAGGTTTCCTCTTGAAGAGACTATTTCTCAAGTCATTGATCTATCTTTTCTTCTAATTTGTGAGTTGGTTGCATAACATTTGGTATAAGAGCTTTGGATTCTAGGTTTTCACTGCTTCAAACAAGCCCTATTGGTATTTTCACTATAGCATTTTTCCTACAAGGATTCAAAAGATGAAATTTTGACCATGTGGAGACTAAATCTTGATGAACATCTTGTAAAACTTTCAAATATTGGTTTTCTATATTTTATAAGTTATAGTCTGAAGAAGTTAGGGTTTTTCAAGCTCTAGAATTAAATCTTGAACAGGTGACCAAGGGAAAATCCTCATAACATTTTTGTTGAGCAGTGGTTATTATTGATGTCAACCCAAGAAGCACCATGGGCTACCCTTATCTTGCAAGGGCATTTTGACTTGGAAAATCATATATTTTGTGTCAAATATCTTCTCGATGGATTCTACTCGTCGAGACGTTTTTGTTGATATATGGTATGCCTCCCATTTCTTCAAGGTTTGAGAGTTATTTGTGTTTGAAGTTAGTAACCCCAGTTAGTGGGATAAAACTCTATGGGGTTGTGGCATGGAACTCATAATTGGTTGTGGTTGTTGAATACTCAATAATTAATAATATTGTTTTTCTCATAAAATCACTCCAACATTCACTTGTTAAGGACCCTCTCAACTCAAGACATTCATATAAATAATGACCCCCATATCCTCCTCTTATAGGGATTGTGTGGCTTCAAATAAGTCATTGTGGAATTTTTGGTATAACTTTGTTTCTACGAAGCTGCCGAAGCTAAAATTAAAACCCATCATGATGAACATATTGACCAAATTTCAGATCTTGGTTTTCTATGTTTGTGGAGATATGATCTGAGGAAGTTAGGGTTTTTGCAGGCTCCCTAATTCCATGTTAAACAGGTGACGTTGGGAAAATCTTCATAACTTTCTCTCTCAGCATTGGATTCAAATTTATCAAATAGTAATATAGATAGGATGGAATTTAGTTTGTTGAGTAGCGTTTTTAGATCTAAAGGTCGCAACAATGATATGTGGAACTTCGTACAATTTCGCTCTACTGAACTAGTCTATAATTAGGTCATTGTGGAAGATTGGGCATAACTATTTCTTAAAGAATCCAATCTTGATCAAACCTATGGGGTTGGAAATAGGACTCAGAGGGCTACCATAGGATGAAATTTTAGACCTTGGAGATCCAAAATTACATAGATACAATAGATTCAATATCGAGCTCCTAGAAGGAAAGAAAAAGCATGCATTCAAGGATCATTGCAGTAAGGACCAGACATCAACAGTCAAGGGTAAGTCTCCTGCAACAAGGTATGTATGATTGGTGTTTACATTTGAATTTTGAGTATTATTTTTGACATATGTTTTTGCAGGACAACGTAAGTATATATAGTTTCTCGGTTATATCTCTATGTCTCTATATGTCACAATTAGTTTCTCGGATGTCCTATTCTTGATACCACACATTTTATGCTACATATTCTTGATGCTACACCACGTTTTCTAAATCTATATGATGTTGTAAGTTCATTGTTGATAGAATGGTCTCTGTTGTTGTACTTAAAACTTGGTCCATCACAAGTCTAGAGTTTGTCATCAATTTTTATTATATATCTTTAGGTCAGTTTTGGATAAAGTCTGGCATAGAGTCCATGCCTATATCAAGAGTGGGAGTCTTTGTCTACTGCTACAAAAAGTCAACAACAAAAGTGACAAGCACACTTCAGGTACACATTGTAATTTTAATTTGTATTTATTCATTATTATGAACTTACATGTGTTTTGCAGGCTGAGGTAAGTTGAAGGGTATTTTGTTTTGTTTTGGGATTGGTTTCACCGGGCAAATTTTGCATGCAGGTAGAAGAAGATTCAAGTACAACTTCAAGCAAGAAATCAAGAGCAGAAGTATCAAATCAAATGAAGCATTGCAGTGGGACATCCTTTGAATACATGATAGCCATTCGTATATTGTGAAGAAGTGTCAAGGCCAAGAGTAATCATTTTAAAGTTGTAAAAGAGTCATTTGTAAAAGTATCATCATTGGAAGAGTCATTATTATAAAAGAGTCAATATTCCTAGAGTCGAAAAGGAATTATGGGGAGCTATAGGAGTCTTTGTTGGGATAATGTCATGGTTGGGTCACAGGCTATAGTGTGATTGGGTGTACAATCAAAATCATTGTAAATCATATTGTATTGTGGATCATTGTCCCTAGCACATGAATCCACACTCTTTTCTCATTTCACGCATTATAGGGTGGTAGGGAGGTGCTAGGCAAGTGCATGAAGTCACCTACAGGTTGGATATTGTGAACACTTCACAGTGGTAAGTTGGTCTAGGGTGTTGGGGCGTCCTTCCAGTGGGAGATGGAGAAGAATGATTTTCTAGAATTCTATTAACTTGTGGCTTTCATTTTAGTTGAGGCTGAAGATTAAAGAATTTATTAGAAACACATTCAGTGGTTTTTGACCGGGGGGGTTTTCCACCTAAAAAATTGATGCCTAATGTGTTATTTTATTTACTGTTATTATTGCATAAACATTAATAATAATTGAATATTAACTAATGTTCTCAAAATATTTAAAATTGCTAATTGCTAAGGAATACTGATTCACCCCCCCACCCCCCGCCTCTCCATATTTTCCAACAATTGGTATTAGTGCTTGGTTCCTTTAGTAGTAGCCTAATAACAGGAAGGATATCATGGAGTTACTTAGAATAGATTTCCTTTGTTCAATGGAAATAACTATGCACTTTGGAGTGGAAGAATGCAGGTTCATTTGTTGGCGCAAGGATACGAAGTATGGAAAATCATTGACAAAGGCTTCACATCGACCCAGGATGAATAAGGTAAGAAAAATATGGTATATGATCCAAAGGCTAAAGATCTTATTATTAGTGGGCTTATCGAATCTATTTATCTTAAGGTATTTAGTTGCAAAACTGCTAAAGAGGTATGGGGCAAGATTGAATATATATATACAGGTGACTCAAAGGTGAAAGAAGCAAAACTTCAAATTTTCATGGAAAAATTTGAGCAACTCAAAATGAGGGAAGATGAAGATATTGTTGCATACTTTCAGCGTGTTGATGAAACAAAAAATGAATTTGAAGGTTTGGGAGAACCTGTTGAAACAAAAATTGTTGTCTGAAAGATCGTCAGAACCTTGCTAGCAAGATTTAACCCTAAGGTATCAGTCTTGGAAGATAGATCGAATTTGACCAATCTCAGCATAGATGAATTGCATGTAATTCTTATGGCATATGAAATGAGGATTGAAGAAGAGGATGGCACATCTCACTTAGAAACAACATTTTCCGCATCCAAGAAGAATAGTAAGGACAAGCAGACTCTAAAAGCAAAAACTTGCAATTGTAAGGATGAGGAAAAGGAAGAAGATGAAGAAGAATTCTTAGATAAAGAGTTTGCCTATTTCTCATGGAAAATGAGAACAGGTACGGGAAAATTTAAAGGTAAATTTCCATTAATATGTTTTGATTATGGTGAGGTTGGGCATTTTGTAGCCAAATGTCATCACAAAAAAGAGGTTGTTACAAAAGGAAATAAAAGACCTAGGAAGTTCAAAAATCAAGGCAAGAAGAAATGGTTTAATAAAAACTTCTTCTCCAAAGAAGATAGCTTCTCATCCCAAGAAGATAGTGATAATGAAGAAGAATTCAATGGAAGAGTATTGTTTATGGCCAAGCACAATAAGCAAGAGGAACTTAACGAAGAAGGAGACGGAGAAGAATAAATGATTGCGGTTGAATTTCAAAATCAAGTGATTAGGGTTATCAAGGAGCTCAAGGCTGAGAAGAAGAAATTCAACACTCTTGAAGACGAATTAAAGGGAGAAAGGGAATAGGTCCTAAATCTTAAAATCAAGGTTGAAGAATAAAAACGAATTGAAGAATCACTCAGGAAAAAAAATAAAGGAAAGAAACAAGGAAAGAGAAACATTGGAAGCTGAAATTGTTTCTTTATGAAAGGAAGTAAAAAATGGAAAAACTCTTCAAAACTACACCAACAGCTCAAAGACTTTGGAAAAACTCATCAAGAACCAATGATCATGTAGTGAAAAGACTAGTCTTTGTTACAAACAAAAATTCAAAAAGGAGTCAAGTCATTCTATGGCAACTAAGGAAGATGGATATGCAAAATATACCAAGAAGGTATATCTTCCAACTAGATCGAGATATCAAGACTTGCAGGAAGAACCTTGGAAGACAATTCCTAGAAGAATATTTCCTCCCAAGTATCAACTTATCTTTTATGGTCATCGTTATTCATGTGGAAGTTTTGGATATAGAGCTTCAGAATGTCGCATGTATGTTTGGAATGAATATAATTCCAGGTGATCTCTCAGAAATGGTTATTCCAGAACTCACCAGAATATCAACAGATTTAATCATTTGAGAGATGATGTCGAATGTTACAAATGTAACAATTTTGGACACTTGACCAAAGATTGTAGACTTGGAAGTTATTCAAAGGAATTCTCGCAAAATTAGAATGAACAAGTATGGAAAAGGAATGTTGAAAGGTGTGCTCTCGCTCTCAAGGATCAAAACAATAGAAACATATGGTATGTTGACAGTGGTTGCTCAATGCATATGACTGGAGATAGAAATAAGTTCATATCCTTGAAAGAAAATAAGGATGGAACAATGTCTTTTGGAAATGACGGGTCTTCAAACGTCATAGGAGAAGGTACGGTCACTCTTGGAAGAAAGGATGCATTAGCAAAGGATGTGTTGCTGGTTGTAAATTTAGATCACAATCTTCTTAGTGTTGGACATATGTGCGATCAAGGACACACGATGTTATTCAACTCGAAAAAAATGTGAAATTGGGAAAGACAAGTTTGGTAAAATTGTGGCTACAAAAAGTAGAGCTCCAATCGACATATATATTTTGGATGGGACATCTATAGGGTGTTTCTTGGAAAAATAAGATGAGAGATGGTCATGGCACAAACAAATGGGACATAGAAATTTCAACAATTTGGTCAAGATCAGAAAAAAGGAAGCAATTAGAGAAATGTCGAAAATCTCAGAACCTACCAATATGGTATGTGAATCTTGTCGGCACGACAAACAAACAAAAGTTGAGTTCAAGACAAAGGAACATTTTGCGTCACATCCGTTCGAATTAATACATACTGATCTATGTGGTCCTATGAGAACAAAAGGTTTAGACGATGAATTATACTTTATGTTAATGATAGATGATTACACCAGAATGACAACCGCCAATTTTTTGAAGAAAAAATATGAGGCATTCGAATGTTTCAAAATATACAAGTAATTGGTCGAAAATGAAACCGATTTGAATATCAAATGTCTAAGTTCAGATAATGGTGGAGAATTCACGTCCAAAGCATTTCAGCAATACTATGTTGAACATGGGATAAAAAGGCAATTCTGAACAGCCAAAACACCACAACATAATGGAGTAACTAAAAGAAAAAATAGAACCGTACAGGAAATGGCTAGAACCATGTTAAAATACTCAAACTTAGATGATAAATTATGGGTTCAAGCAATTGATACTGTCGTATTCATCATAAATAGAGGCTTGCTCAAGAACAATTGTAACATGACTCCGTACGAACTATGGAAAGGAAGACTAGCTAACGTCAAATACTTCAAAATATTTGGAAGTAAATGCTACATTAAAAGAGAAGACCAAAAAATTGGCAAGTTCACTTCCCGTGTTGATGAAGGTATTTTGTTTGGTTATTCATGCAAAATAAAGGCTTATAGATGCTACAATCTAAGGCAAAAACAAATAGTTGAAAGTATAAATGCTACTTTTCATGAAGAATGTGTTCTAAAGGATAAGAATGAGATCAAATCTGAGGGGATTGAGGTAGAATATATAAAGGATGAAGAAGAAGCTCCATAACAAGACCAATCAAATAAGGAAACACTAGTAAACCAAGAAGAGAAAAGAAATGATCAGCAGGATGTACAAGAAGTTTCTCCAAAAGGTTCAAAAAACTGGTATCAAAAGAATCTCCCGTCAAATCAGATCATCAGAAACATAAAGGAAGGAATTGGAACCAAAATAAGTTGACAATTTCGTTCATCACAACAAGCTCATATTACCCTTTTAGCGAATTTTGAGTGTTTCAATTTTGAGGAATCTAGTTAAAATGAACACTAGGTAGCAGCTATGAATGAAGAACTAGATAAAATTGAGAGGAACAACACTTGGGCATTGGTTCCACAACCAAAGGATAAGTTTTTTATTGGAACTAAATGGGTCTTTAGAAACAAATTGAATGAGGATAGACAAGTTACTAGGAATAAAGCAATATTAGTCAGCAAAGGATATGCACAAGTTGAAGGAATCAAATTTGAAGAAATGTTTGCTCCTGTTGCCAGAATGGAAGCTATCAGGATGTTTCTCGCTTATGCATGCTCGAGAAAAATCAAGGTCTACCAAATGGATGCTAAGTCAACCTTTGTAAATGGTGAATTGGAAGAAGTTTACATTGAACAACCTGAAGGTTTTCTGCTCACTGACAAAGAAAACTATGTTTGCAAATTAAAGAAGGCACTATATGGTCTCAAACAAGCTCCTAGGGCTTGGTATGATTGTCTTGATAGGTATTTACATCAACAAGGATTCAAGAAAGGAAGCACTAAAAAAAATCTCTATGTGAAAGTGGATCAAGATAACCTAAGGATTATCAAGGTATATGTGGATGATATAATCTTCGGAAGCAATGATGACAGATTAAGTAAATACTTTCCACAAAAATGCAAAGTGAGTTTGAAATGTTTATGCTTGGTGAGCTAACATACTTTTTGAGGCTTCATATTTTTCAGTAGGATAAAGGAATATTCATATATATCAAACCAAGTACATCAAATAAATGCTCACAAAATTCTAGATGGAAGATTGCAAGCTACTCCTTACCCTCATGATAATAGGCTGCAAGTTAAGCTTAGAAGATTCTTCAAAGGATATGGACCAAAGGTTGTATAGATCCATGATTGTTAGTCTCCTATATGTGACAGCCTCTCAACCTGATGTGATGCAGGAAGTTGGACAAGTAGCAAGGTTCCAAGCAACACGAAAAGAATCTCATATTATTGTCGTCAAAATAATACTTCGATATCTTAAGGGCACAACGACATATGGTCTATGGTATCCAAAGGAAATGATCTGGTTATCCAAGCTTATACAGTTGCAGATTTGGTAGGAAGTGTTGATGATCATAAGAGTACCAATCGAGCAACATTCCATCTAGGTGGTTGTCTTGTTTCATGGTTCAGTAAAAAGTAGTCTTCAATCTCGTTATCCACAATCGAAGCATAATATATCGTGGCAACAAGTTCTTGTACACAAGTTCTCTGGATGAGGCAAACTTTGCAAGATCTTTAAGTCAAGTTTGATGAGCCTATTCCCATATTTTGTGATAACACTAGCGCCATCAGTATCTCCAAGAATCCTGTGATGCATTCCAAACGAAGCACATTCCGATTAAATATCATTTCCTTAGAGAGCAGGCCATCGAAAGGAATATGAAGATTGAATATGTTGGCACAAAGGAAAAAAATTCTGACATACTTACCAAACTATTACCTTGTGAAGCATTTTAGTATTTTTGCCAAAATCTTTGGATTATCCCAAGTTTTCATTAGACTCTTTCTCTTATCTACTCGAGTAGAAAGGGGGAGTGGAGGTGTGTATAGGTCCACAGGATCACTATTTGTTAGGGGGAGTTACCCTTTTCCATTTATGACAAAGGGGGGGAGAAGACAGTAGGAAGAGGTGTCATGATCACAGGGGAAGTACTTGTGTTGCCATCAATGCCAAATGGGGAGATTGTTGATCAGTGGTTGTCATTGATGTCAACCCAAGCGGCACTACCCCAATCTTGCAAGGGAATTTTGACTTGACAAGTCATATTATTTTGTGTCAAATATATTCTCAATGGATTCTACTCAACGAGATGTTTCTATTGATATGTGGTACGCATCCCAACTCTTCATGGTTTGAGAGTTATTTGTGTTTGAAGTTAGTAACTCGAGTCAGTGGGATAAAATCCTATGGGGTTGTGGTATGGCACTCATAATTGGTTGTGGTCATTGCATAGTTAATAACTAATAATATTTTTTTCTCCTAAAATCTCTCCAACTTTCATTTTTTAAGGATCCTCTCAACTCAAGACATTCATATAAATAATGGCCCTCATATCCTCCTCTTGTAGTGATTTTGTGGCTTCAAATAGGTCATCGTGGAAATTTCGCGCTAATTTTTTTTATGAAAAAAGATTAAATTAAAACCCATTTGAGCTGATATCTTGATGAACATCGTGACTGAATTTCAGATCTTGGTTAGCTATATGTTCGGAGATATGATCTGACGAAGTTGGGGTTTTTGCAGGCTCTCGAATTCCATGTCAA
>APFE031180427.1:0-11774 GCA_000404065.3 Pinus taeda | reverse complement strand
TCCTTCAACCTGCAAAACAATCAATTCCAAAAAGCAAAATAGTATATTGACCAAACATCATAAAGAAATCATCTTCATAGCATATTGAAAGGTAGTTAGTTATACAATTAAAACAAACTTTCATATGTGAATCATAACATTGATATCATAAACATGAAGAAGATTTATATCAGGAACAATACAATTGTTTCTTTTATTATAGATAACTAAAGTACAGAAAGGAATGATTTCACCTGGGTCTTCCTTTCGCAAGCTCCAAGCGGAACCATCCTCCAGATTCGTCCAGTCTCAAGCCTTCAACAAACTCCTTCCATGACTTACTCCAAGATATCTCAAGTAGTGGAAAGACATAATAACTCAAGGAAACAAGGGTTTCCTATAATTGGGGAAGTGTTGGAAGCACAAGGATCTTTAAACCTAGTCAGGGATAATCTCAGCAGAGTGATTTTTCTCTCTATCTTCTCCTCCTTAGGCCTTACCATTGAAGCCTTTTTATATTTCTCCCAAAGTAGTTTTTTAGTTGGGAATTCAATGGGAACAGTTGGGCCACAGGCATTGATAGGTAATATATAGGTAAAACCCTTGATCTTGGCCCAAAATTAAGGAGATTTAATCTTTTAAATTGTTTTAAGACATATACGCGGGTTGGGTATACACAGACCCACGTACACATGCATTTGGCTCAATGCAATGTTACGTATAGGGAATAAAACATTGTTTTTTAAGTATTTGGACCAGATCTAGAAGGAGGGGTTTCCCTAGGCCATGAGTGCAGCATCACAAACATCAAGAGTGAGATTTGGAGCTATAACAACTATTCAACAGGAAAAAGTGGTACATTTTTACAAACATGGAATAAATTCTACATGGACACCTGTTACTAGATTTTTGTAGCAATAATGAATCAAACAATAGAATTAGTTTTACAAGAGAACAATTTCCTGTTCAACTAGCATGTGCACGAACTATACATCGATCACAAGGATTAACAATGGAAAAATTAGCTTTTGACCCAAAATGGGTTAGGAAACATGGAATTGTTTATACTACACTTTCGCGTGACAAATATATTAAGTTCCTGTATTTATTAAAGAAATTGGAACATAGTAACTTTTCCCTCAATGAAAAAGTTTCTATTGACCTAAATAGACTTAGACAAAATTCCTCCTATGAGCTTGAATATAGCATATATCAAAATAATACAAATAAATATTTTACAATATGTTCATTGAACACTCGTAGTTTGTCCTTGAATTTGAAGGATGTCATTGCTGACTATTATATAATGAGTGTTGACATTATTTGTTTCCAAGAAACAAAAGAAAAATTACCTCCATAGAATCCATTATTGTATAGAAAATATTACTACATACATTTATACCATTTACGTGGAATTCTCACATACTATAGAAAAATATTGTGTTTACATAATTTCATATATTATTTATATATATATATTTATATATATATATATTATAATATATATATATTATATATATTATAATATTTATTATATATATATAATATATACATTGCACCAAATGCAAGCATTGAAGAAATAATTAATTTCATTAAATTCATTTTAGAGCACACATGTAACAACTACCCAATTGTGCTTGTTGGTGATTTCAATTTGGACATGTTGCAAACTAGCCATCAACAAAAAAAACTAAATCCATTTATGCGAAATAATGGCTTTAATTTTCATACAAAAAAAAACCAACTATAGCTCAATGCTAGATCACTTTTGGACAAATATTTCAACTAGTATTGTTTCTTTCCATGTCTTTGATGCTTATTGGATGTATCATCATTCAATTTGTCTTACCGTATCTTTGTTGTGACATTGCGTCATTTTTCCAATGTTCATATTCTACAAGTTCATTGTTGGTTGGTAACAATATTTGTCACATTTGCAAATGTGCAACTTTGACATATGCCTTGATTTCCAAATATTAAAAAAAAATGTGCAACAAAAAACAAGAAGACAACAAAAACATGAAAATATAAAATTCCAGTAAGTCTTTGAACCATGAACATAAATTTGTTCTATTTGTATTGTGTAACTATAAATTTTTGTGCGATGCTTGGTATGCAATTTACACATTTTCATTCTCACTTTGTTGCATTTTTCTCCATTTACTTAATAGTATTATTTTCTTTATCTTGTAGTTCATATTTCATTATTTCTTGTACATATGCTTTTGATTGAAAAAAGAAGAAGTGGTGCCCATCATCATTCTTAATGCCACATTTCCAAAAGTGAACTATATTTATATTTGTCAATGTTGTCTATAAAACATTTTCTTTATTGTAACTTATGCACGATTACTACATAGCCACAAACAATGTCTAATAGTACCATAAAAGCATAATTCATGCATATATAATTTATCATGGTAAAGTATATATTGTTTTAAATGTTCATTATACACTTGTCTCTTATTTGATGACTTGATTTTTCATTTTCTAGCAAGGATTGGTCTAGTCCATTGGAACAATATCATGGAAACATCTATCTCTAGCAAACAAATATTGGAAGAAAAAAAGGTGGAAAATGAGAATCTAGAAAGTTTAGGTTTGTGCTACATTGAATGTGTGTATAGTCAAATGACATGTCTACATTAAATCAATGTTAGTATTTTTTGATACATATTGTTTTGTTTTAAATTTGCATATAAGTAGAGAAAAAATAATGGAACCATCATCCTAATCAATCATTGAAATATGCTCAGGAGAAAATGCAAATTTTTTTGAAGGCGTATATTGGTTATTTATGGGCCAGGACAAACTAAGACTTCTAACTCTACTACAAAAGCGTGTCTGCTCCACGCTAATTTGGTTGATAGCCATGGCCAACTGACTATCACAGTGAACATGGGTGACAATCTTATAAAGTGTTTCAAAAGCATGTTTACTGTTGGAAATAGTGTTCGAATTACAGATTTTGGGATAATAAAAAAGGGTATTTATGAATGAGGATATGCAAAATTTTGCATAGTGTTACAAAACAAAACTACAATTGAATCAATTACATAGGTTGAATCATACTCAATATGCATCACGTATGTATATATATATATATATATATATATATATATATAATATATATATATATATATATATTATATATATATATATTATATATATATATATATATATATATATATATGCAAGAGGTATGTGTGTTTTTTAGGCACTTATTACCTATTATTTAATATTGTTGAAAGATTTTGTGAATACTCTTTGAGTACACCTATCTGCCATTTGATGTACTCAGTATAGAAGATTATTATTGTATCCACATAATCATGATACATTTAATAATGCACTCAAATTTTCTAGAAATGAAACTAATCTTCATGTATTGCACATTTTAATATTTTAATGTTAATATTATAATTAATCTCACAATGCATAATTTTCCCTATAGTTTTGTGCTTTTTAATCTTAGTATTTGTTTTATCATGTAGTTTTTAAAATAATTCATTTTTCTACCTTTCTTATGGGTTCCGTATTATATTTTTCTTTTGATTGCAGGATGGTACAAGTTTATATACTAGCTGACTGAATCTAGAAACTAGAAAAACAACTATAATGTGAAACTGATTTCTACGTAAACCAAGAAATTATAAATAACATGTTTTACTCTTGTCCTTTTTGAACTTTTTTGCTTTACATTGATACTAAGGAATTTTTTTTCACAATACGAATTAGGATATATTTATTTTTTCACTACACCTCTATAAGGTATCCTTATGTGTTTTAGCTCGATATTGATACCTAGTGAAATCTAACTATTGTTATTGTAATAAAACAACAAAGAAAGAAAACATGCTTTCATGTACAAGGGAAAAACTTCACCTTTTCACATATTAATCAATGTATACATGGTTATGTTTTATCTCTGCTTATGTTGTCTCCATTTCCAACCTCACATGAAATTTAATGGTTCTCGAACCCTAGAACCACCATGTGTTCTGGATACTCTTCTATTGTCCTTGTTGTTAGCATAAAAAAATGTGTAGGTTTGCCTTGCTTTTCATATCTCTTTGTATTTTCTCATTGAATTTAGCTAGAGGTATAGAAATGGTATTTCATAAGTGCGCTATGAATAATAATGAAAAATCATTTATAAACATTATGGCAATCGAAGGATCCTTGGACATTCAAAGTATCTCTATGAAACCCTAATCAAAGTGCTAATTAGTATATTTTTGTTAACAAAGGACAAAATGCATATCTTCTAATCATTGAGAAATATTCCTTTTTCCTGCTTCTTTTTGAGGATTCTGATTGAAATAAGACAAATGTTATCAGTGCTATTACCTTTCATGTCCCTAGTCAATGTTCATAGATTTTTTCTTGCTGATTTTGTAGTTATGCATTGGGCAAGATAATCATAAATTTGTGCCACCGGAGAGAAAACTAGTAAAAGACATGACAGCGATGATATTTGTGGTGATCTTCAATACACTTTCCTTTGTTCAGATATTCAAAATCCAAAACCATCATTTCTCATTTGTTCATGTTATTTTGATATTCTTCTTATTCATTGCTTTCAGTGCAATATTGATATACATGATACAAGTGTCTTCAAAGCATTTTGTCGTAAAAACATTTTTGAATGCTTTGGAAAGAAAATCAAAACATCCTTGTATTTTAGTTGAAGGAATAGTTCTATGTATAACAAGTATATAAAATGCTTTCGGCTGCTTGAACAATTTCCTTCATGGTTACCAAAAACAGTCTACATAAGTAACTTTGACTATGACACATGTAAACAATTATTTAGAAATTATTTAGCCTTGATCGCTAGTTTAAGGTAACTAGAATATAAAAGTTGATTTAGAATTTTAGTAGTCGAGTCCCTATTTCTAATATTAAGTGAATAACACACAAGAACTAAAGGTAGAATTGTATATGTCAGCCATGTTTCATTCTAAATTGTAGTTAACACATGACCATAAATTAATTGAAGATAAGAAGCAATAAAAACCCTCTGTATTACTGGTAATCTTCATTGTGATTCGAAATAAAAAAATAATCCTCGCGCATTCCATGATACATGCTTTGTAATTTTTTGATACACAATATATAATTTAAAAATTCAGGAAATCATTAGCATTCTTGTTATCAGGTTTACACAAAACCTTTTTTATTTCGTGCATGACAAAAAAAAAAACAAAATCATTAACTTTTTTTTTTTTTGAAGACTTAAGTCGCAGAATCAATCAAGAAACATTTTGTAAAACAAAAGTTAACCTCTTGACTAGCTAACCTTCCGACCAGTCGACTAGAAAGTCAGGATGACTAGGAATTTTATTATAGATAATCTGAGCAGCCGCGAGAACCCAACGTTGCTAACCTCCAAACTATCTATCTGAGTGAAACCACTTGACTATGCTATAGTCAGGATTGGGATATAATACATGAATCACAAAATAAAAACAAAATTCTTAACTATCTGACCTCTCAAGGTTATGAATGACACAATAAAGACAAATGCTGACTATAATATAGTTGGAATCGAGATATAACAAGTTGATCATAAAATAAGAAAATGCTCGACTAGTCAACCACCACACCTCTAATCCGTCTGATCATGCAAATAAAATACTCTTTTTGTTCATTTGTGTGCAGTGTGATTTTTTATAAAGATTTTGAAATTTGTCATTTCATGTTCAATTTATTATTTTTTGAATCAATAATAATCTTTTTAATGCTTTCTCAATTCCCAGAAACAAAAACAGTTGGCCTATTTACAGGGAATTTATGCACACATTCATTTTATTATTGTATTATGCCTGCATGTTGATCCAAAATTGATCAATGGATCCAGAAAAGGCCAAACATTCCAAGTTGTTGGATTCAAGAAAAAGAAATGCCATCGTGCAAAACTCGCAGAAACAATCCCAACGTAACTTGAATCAGAAAAAATGGTCTCCATATGAAGGAGAAAATGGACTCCAAAGTTTGTGGCAAACAGTTAAAGAAATTGGGCCTTTTTAGGAAAAGTGGCAGTATTTTAGCATGACACATGGTAGTCAACATAGGTCAAAGTCATCCCAAGCAGTCAAAGTCAACATTGTAGGTCAATACGTAGGGTGAGGGCTCAAATCCACGACCTCCATTTCAACACTACAAAACATTACCAATGATCTAAGCATTTGATTTATTAATACATAGGTGGATATATGTATTTAGGGTCATGTTGTATGGTTAATGGGGGGAAGGTTTGGTGGATCCCCGCAACTTTTGTGGCCCCGCCAAACCCCGAGCTATTTTAATGACAACTATTTACCAAACCCGACACCATATCCAAATTCGTCAGAGTTCTAAACCATATGCTATGTTTAAAAAGAAACATTGTTGGGGATAGTCAACATATATGCCATCATCGTCGAAGTTACAATGATATTCGACCACATAGCCCTGACCACTAGACTTTGGAAACTGTATGCCACGAGTTTCAAAGTGATGCCACCGCCGAACCATAGGATATATCATATATGCTTATGGTCCAATTTTTAAACATTGGTTATGTTTATGCAGGGTATATGTTATGTTAATGCCACCGACACACTAAGGTTTTAACCATAAGCCATGTTGCATATTTCTATTGCACCGAGGGTATATTAAAGCAAAAGCTTTGGTATATATTGTTAAAAACAAATATTTTGTATTTAATAAGCTTATATTTGGTCAGTCATAAACATTATGAATATGTAATGTTATGTCATGGAAAATATAGAGGAGGAGTTGTGTTTTTCATACCATAGAGAAGTTTTTGAGCATGTACAGGCAGTGAAGCTTAGAACTTTGAAGGCAATTTGGGGGATATCTCGGAAGCCTTTTTTAGAACCAAGAGGTGCTACATGATTGTGATACAGAGCAGTTTGCGGCAAAATTGTTCAGGATTGTAGATGAAGCAATTTTCTTTTACATATTTATGGTTTTGAAGATTTAATATAAAGGCCTCCCAATTGAAGATTAGGGCCCAGAGATGTAGGCTTGAAGATAGCCGAACTGTGTTAACAAACTTCTGCTGTCATTGTGTTAATGTGCTTGCTATTATATTCTCTGAATTGCTACAATTTCTATTTTGAAGTTCTTATACTCAATTTCAAGTTTTAAAGAAATTTTAAATGGTGTTTTTAAAAGTCATGCATTAACACTTTTTGAAAGATAATAAATCATGTTTCAATAAAATATCAGATCTGGGATCACATGTTTACAGGGAAATTAGATAGGATTTTAAGATTTTAGGGTATTGTGCCTACATCCTATCTTATGAAATATTGTTCATAGAAATTTGAATTAAGTAAATTGTGTACTAGTTCCAAAATACTCTTTGTAAGCATAAGCTAATTTGTTTTAGAGATTCCTTAGTGCAATTTCAAATTTTAAATTTGCAAAACTTATTTATGTTGTACTGGAATTTACAGGTCATAAAATGAAAAAAAAATAAACTCTCTAGCAGAAAATCTAATATCTTAAGGTCTTTTGCCTAATTTTTTTTCTATTAGCTCTTGTTCGAAGAAGTTTTGAATTAAGGCAACACAGTACCAGTTTAAAAAAATTATCTGTAAGTATAATGTTATTTTTTTTTAGCAAATTGCTCAATCCAATTCCAAATTTTGAATAATGAAAACTTATATATTCTTTCTTAATTTTTACATCTCTTAAAATTATAAAAACTGCAAAATCTCGAACTACAAATTTAAGATTTTAGGGTGTTCTGGTTTCTTTCTCATTTGTTAAGTCTTGTTGCAAGAATCACTGAATTAAGGAAACACGGTACCAATTTCAAAAAATTCCGTGTAAGCGTAACATTATTTCTTTTACAAATTCTTGAATTCAATTTCAAATTTTAAATAAGCATAAGTTATATGTCCTCTATTATTGTTTACATCTTATATAATGGGGGAAAATGGAAAATTTGCAGTGACAAAACAACAAATAGAGAAAATTAAATAAAAAATTAAGAGCATGGATGTTGGAGCAGCACAAGTGAACTTCAACGCATTACTCATGTCAGATTCAACCTACAAGATGAAAAAAGTAGGTACGATGACCTGGAAAGAGATATTTTAATTCATTGAGTGAAGACAATGGTTAAAAATCTCAAGAGCTACTGAAAAAAAAAAAAAGAACAATAAAGTTACAAAAAGTAACAACTAGGATGAGAATGTCTCCCTATTAGGACATGATTTCATGGATTCTCTCTCATGCTGATATGAAAACCCGAACAATATTTGATCATCAAGAAGTTGTGATATGGAAATCTGAAGTGTTATCAGCCACATATAATCTCAGTCCCCCACAAATCGTACTCGATTTTATGTTCCTTCAGAAGTTTTGAAGTATTTTTTTAAAGAAATGTCAATATAATTATGATATAGTAATTGGAGTGTAGAAAATTTGTGATAGGTTAACCCGATAATGCAATATAAATCAAAGAATAATACTATAACCTACTTCTACTATCAATTTGTAGAAGCTTAAAGATCGACCTGAACAATATAACTAGAAGAAGAAGAATCAATGGCACAATACACATGAAGATACTTTGGGGAAAGCCTCAGATAAAAACCCCACACTATTGTAGTATCATACATGGTGACATAGGAATTATACAAAGCCTTAGATCTCACAGCTAGCCAGCTCTCAGAACAATCCTCACAGATGCTCATAGGAAATATTGGATTCTCTCTAGCCTTCCTCTTTGCCCTCCAAGATCCTATTTCCTTGCGTTGTTCCTTGTGGATGATTAGCCTATCACCAAGTGGAAAAACAAGCCTTCAAAATTGCGCAATCCTCAAAGATGAATCCTTGACTGCATGCATGAGATTTCTGCATCAGAAAACACATGCAACCGATAGTACATTTTCCTTGAACATTAATCTCAACTGGGTCTTTCATAGAATAGACATGGATGAGTTTTTGATGAGGGAATCTTCAGTTAGCTAGAGTAGCACTAGTTGAGTGCTTTAATGCATCAACTGACTGTTAACTCACTATTAGTTCCTCAAAAATTTTGGAACTAATTTAATTGGACTTAACTCAGTAAACTGAGTTAACTAATTACAACTCAAATATAACACAATCTTATCTCCATAATTTAAGGGATAACTCTTGCATGACTTCAGAAAGACTTCTAACTTGAATTTCTCCAACAAATTAATTTAAAATAAATTAATTAATTATTTCCAAGTAGCTATTAAGACTAAATTCGATTTTAATTCACAATTTAATTCAAGGACAAATTAAATCGGAATATTCTTTTTTCCATATTTCAACACTCCCTCTCAACAAGAAAGGGATTATCTTCCAACTTGATCCCATCTCTATGGAACTTGAATTTACACTTTGACAATGCCTTTGTCAAAATGTCAACATCTTGATTCTCTGTTGAAACATACTTCAGCAACAAGATCCTCCTCGACCTGTGAAAAGCCATGCACAACAAATATTGCCTTATTCTTCTCCACACTACCATCAACAACTTGGTTTACCTTGTAAAGCCAACGGGAACTCACAACTGACTCGTTCTCTGGTCTCAGAACCATGTCCCAGACACTGTTACAAACTATGGGGTCATACTCCTCCACCATAGCATCAACCCAAATTGGCTGCTGCACTGCTTCCTCAAAGGAAGATGGCTCAGTGTCAACACATTCCCCAGCAAGGGCCATGTATCCAGTGTACCTCTCAAGTGACCTCCTTTATCTGCACTGAGAAGATGGTGCTCCCACATTCTCTTTGGCATCCTCCAACAGTTTATTAGCTTCACTGGTGCGCTTCTGTCCATCTCTAGAAGACTATGCTTGAGTGGATGTCTCCACTCTTGGAACCTCTGCATGCGGTTGCTTCACATCATTCTGAGGCTCCTCCTCCTTAAGAACCAATAGTTCCTCCACGGCTTGTAGTTGGAGCTCCCTCTCAAGGGAAACTCACATGGCCTTCTACTCATCAAACATGAGATCTCTATCTAGTAGGCAAGTACAACTGATAGTTGTGAGGTGTATCAGTGTACCCAACAAATATCCCAAACTCTTCTGTCGGCTCAAGCTTCTTCTGTGCATCCTTTGTAATTTGGAAATATACTGATGAGCCAAAGATCTTGATGTGACCCCCATCTGGTCTCTTGCCAAAGAAAACTTCCTCTGGTGTCTTCATTCCATGTATGCGATGCAGGCTTCTATTTTGAAAATAGACTGTTGTGTTGCATGCCTCAACCCACAAGTGAAGTGGTAGGATTTGGTCATGCAGCATTGCCTGTTCTACCCCTAAAATAGTTATGTTCTTCCTATCAGCTAGCCCATTCTGCTGTGGGTTATGAGGTGTCATAATCTCTCGTTTAATTCCTTCCATTGCATAGAGGTCCTTAAACTCTTGAGAGACATATTATCCATTGTTGTTTCTTCTCAAGGCCTTGACCTTCTTCGCTGACTCTTTCTCAACCAAAGCATTGAACTCACAAAACTTTGCGAAAGTTTAGCCCTTCTTCTGCATGAAATAAATCCAGCATTTACGAGAACAGTCATCAATGAAAATCACATAATACCTTTGCTTCACTGTGGATGCCATCGAGAATGGTCCACACAAATTAGTATGAACTCACTCTAAGATAGCCTCTGCTCGACTGTCTCAATCATGAAACGAAGATTGGGTGTAATTTCCCAAGGTACAACATTTGCATGTGTCAACTTTCTCAAGTTTACCTTTGGGAAGTCTTGTAGATATCTATTGCATTATCTTCAAAGCCCCATGATGCAAATGGCCCAACTGCCTGTGCCACAACCCGCCAATGCCTTGGCTTTGCACCAATTCCGCTTTCGTACTTAATGCTTCACAATCATCTACCTCTAGTTTATAGAGATTATTCACGCGAATCCCTATCCTCTTGGTCTGACCCATGGCTATGTGTCTTAGGAATTCCTTTCCTTTACTGAAGACAACATCATAGTCTTTGTCCTCCAACATCACAACCAATACCAAGTTCTTCTTCAGTCCAGGCACATACATCACATTTGTTAAGGTGAGAGGATCTCCATGCTCCCTCTAAAAAGCAACCATGCCTACTCCTGAAATATTATACCTTCCATCGTCACCCATCTCTATGTGCATATTGAGGTCTTTCTCCTCCAGGGCACTAAATAAATTTTTATCACTGATCATGTGGAATGAGGGTCCACTATCAAGCTACTAGACACAACCCATCATCGATGACACCATGCATGCGATGAGGGTAAAGTCCATTTCGAATTGAGAGGCTAATGCCTCACCTTCCAATCCTTTCAAGGATCCCTTCTTGGACTTCTTCGATGGGAAATTAGTCGCATAATGTCCCGTCGTGTGACAATTAAAGCATCTTACTTTAGACATGTCACCCTTCTGCTATGGGGTAAAATGCATGAGATGAAAACTACCCTCGAAAGTCTTCCCAGGACCTCCGATAGACCGTAAGGTTATTTGAAAAAGGTACCTGTTACACACATGTTCATCTATCTGACATATATTGATAGGATATGGAGAAAGGATCACCTTTGGTTCTTTCTAGATTCGCTTGGGGATCTCTGTGCAGTAAGAAGAACTCCTCCTAACTGACTCCAAGATGATTCCTGCACAAAAGAATGAAGCAAACCAATCACAGCATATACTTCTGACAATTAATGTAAGAATCTGTAACGAACATGTATAAATGTGTAACTTATCTACTCAACACAACAAGCATCAGAATGAACAAATAAATGCACAATATCACCGAC
>APFE031180421.1:0-10387 GCA_000404065.3 Pinus taeda | reverse complement strand
GGATGTCGGGGATCATACATTGAATGGCATCGGTTAAGCATTTGAGGGCGGCTCTTTGTTCATGAGGCTTGATAAGGAAATGCCAATATGTTTCTATGCTTAAACTGTTAACCCCGGCGATTAACCTTCCTATGTTTTCTAACTCTGGATAGCATGTTTGTTCCAATGTATTTGTTGTAGTTATCTTTCCGGGTGTACACTGGGAAACAATGTTTGCTAGGTAGAGTGTATCATTAACTAGATCAATTAAATTGTTAGAAGTCAATTTGCACCTTGAGGCTGTCCTTTCTGCCTTCAATACCTGTGTATGCCACTCTGTGAATAATATGTCCTTATGAACCTCTAGTATTCTTGGCAAATTGGAGTCTTTTCCCGACTTTGAATCTTGCCATTCAAGATGTGCTGTGATAGCTTCATCGGCATGATTTAATTCATCTCTTGCCTTTTCTACTTGCTCATTCACAGTTGTAGTTAACTCGCAAAGTGGTTCCGCTTGAGAGAGGTATTGAGCCAATAGTTTAACATGTGCTATAAGCACATTGTTGATTAATGTTGCCTCTTTTCTAAATTCCATTATCTGCGAGTCTCCTTTAACATTATTCAGCTGTGCTGTAATCTGGGCAATATGTTCATCCTTGGTTTTTAATAATTGCTCATTCGCCGCTTTTAATTGCTCCAAAGCTTCCTTCAACTCATTCTGTTTCTGGATTGCTGCCTGATTGATGTTCTGTTTCTCCTCCTCCCATTGCTTAGCCAATTGGTCATTTATTTGTTGCTGTTCTGCTAATTGTTCCTCGGCTTGTGTTACCCTTTGTTTTATATCTACCAACTCTTTTTGCAAAGTGGAAATTTCCTGGTCTTTAGTCTTTAATAAAAGACTTACCTCCGATGCCTTGTCGATAGTAGCAGCTGAATAAGCTCCAACATACTGTGACAGTTTGGTTAGATCATCGGAGGGATCCAGTTTCTCCTTCCACACTACATTGCCCATGACTGTTTGTTCGGGAAAGATGGAAGGTTGATTAAGCCTTTGTCTCTTTCTCGATCGCTTTACCACTGCTCTATGCTTTGGGCTGTAGAAAACATTCAAAGGAGGAATATCTTCCACTTGTAGAGTGACTTGGTCGCTAGGACCTTTCGGAATCATTTCCACATCCTTTGTTTTTGGTGGGCCGCTGGTTCCGCTCAAAGCCTGAGATGAGGTTTTATCCTTCACACTGCTGCTTTTAGGAGTATCCGTACTCTATGAGTCTTTACCTCCACCGATAATGGTGCTGAAATGCTTCCATTCCTTTTGCAATTCAGGGTCTGTGACAACACCTTTATTAGTATCGGTGGTGGTTTGTTTAGACTAGGACTCCTTTAGCAATTGTTCTTGTTTTTCCTTCTCTCGCTGCTCCTGTTCCTTCTGCTGCATCTCTGCCTGTTCCCTTTGCTGGTTGTCCTCGTGCTCTTTGCGCTGCCTATCTTCCTCTTCTTTCTTTGAGAGCTCTTCTTGCTCTTTCCTTAAGCGCTCCTCCTGCTTTTTCCTTAAGCGCTCTTGTTGTTCTTTTTTCATCTTCTCTTCCCGATCTTTCTTTTGTTGCTCCTCCTGCTCTTTATTATTAGTCTTTGCTGTATCAGGAGGTTTCTTTGTCTGTTGTTAGCCAGGCTCGCTTGATGATGCTGCTTTGGTTGGGATTAATAAATCTAGAGGCAGAGTTTGCAACCTCTCCTCCCCGAGTTTATTAAACTCAACTAAATTTTCATCGTTGTATCGTATCTTAGCTAGCTGTTTGGCTTGAAATATCGATTCGGCTGTAGAGAAAACATCATCGAACATATCTTCCTTATGATCAAATGTCACTAATTTGGCATGTTCCAAAGTGGCATATGCAGTTCGCTTTGGGTCAAACGCTCTGTTTGGAATTGTGGCAAGATTTAGAGCTTGCATCTTCTTGGCCTCCTTTTCCGCATGTTTTAAATCATGCAGGGTGAAGACTCCACATCTGAAGGGAAAAGTAGGCCATCCCCTTTTCTTCTCCTTTTTAAGAGTTTGGGTGGTGCTTTCCACTGTAATTTGGTAAGAAATCTCCCTTGCTAACAGTTTATCAGGGACATATAAAGGAAGGACATGAGGGTTGGCTTGGCTGCCAAAGACTCTAATATAAGTGAAATATTCTTCTCCAAACCAACTACCCACCGCAGGCAAATCAAAAGAGGCTAGGTAGGATATCCTCGGAATAGGTTTATCAAAAATTGCATAATATACAGGAACCATGAAACCATTGCAAATCTGATACATGTGGTTTTTATAAGATGTTTTCCACATCTTGCGATGATAAATATGAATGGGCGAGGGGTTCTGTACGGTCCATCTCCAGCCAAGAATAGGGAATTCAAAATTAAAACACAAAGTATCCAAGATATATGCACTATAGTAGAACGGGGGAATTTTCCTCTCAGTGACTCTAGTTTTGTTCCTAAAGTCACTGGCAGCTAATGCTAGCTTATCTGAAAGAATAGTGGCCCAATCCATAATAGTGCTGTTTACTGCCGCTTCCATGAGAGGAACCATTTCAATGGTAAAAACGGCAGAGTCATGCAAACCACAATCTACACATCATTATACTGGCATAGCAATAAGGAGAACACAAAGAGGCGACTGAGTACTTACCGGAGGCTTCATGTTTGTGTTTATTTGGATTCTGCCTCCATTCCTTGATAGGTTCAGACTCAATCTCGTATTCGCTTGCAAACTGTTTTAGAAAGGCGCTATTGTATATCTTCTTCGGCTTAGGCAAATGATACATTTGCCTCAGATCTTCAGACTTAAATGACCCAAAAATTCTCCCATCCTTTGTGATGAAAGTTCTATCAGTGATGGGGATTTCTTCAATTGCCCATTTGACAACATCAGTATACGAGAGAATTTGCTCCCTTGCTGCAATCCTATGTGGGAAAGAATCTGCCAAATCCTTAAGAGAACCTTCCAACCTTTTTGGTGAATCCGTGGTTGCTTCTTCTACTGTCTGTGTTGGTTTTTCGGCCTCCATCAAATCATAAGTTCCTTGCCAAGTTGTCCTAGCTAGGCCTGCGCATGTTGTGTCGGATATTAAGCCTTTTTTGCTATTTAGCACCGATTGCCCTGCATCCGGTGGATTTGAAGCACCTGCAACCTTCTTGGACTTTTTACCCATCATGTCTGAATCCTTTTGTAAAACTGTATTCTGCACAGAGAAGAGAATTCGGCGTAACACAGAGATAATAGTAAAACTCAGCGTTGATAGCAAAATGTAAAAGATGAACGTTAATATATTCTGCTTTTATAACAATGATTTGAATATCACTGATCGACGATTGCGATATCGTAACTGACAGAGATTCATTAAGTAACCGTATAGGGCCTGCCACTTTATAAATGCCCATTATTCCCAAATTTAGTTGAAAATCTTTTGAAGCATGCAATGGGCGTATGGGCGGCCGAGCGGGAGTGATTATGCCTTAATTATCAATAAATTGGGCTCTCCAATCACTTTAATGGCTTTTTCATTGAGAACCGTGCCTTATCGCATCGCATCGGAAGGGAGCGCATGAATGGGTTTAACAATGATTTGAATATCACTGATCGACGATTGCGATATCGCATCGACGAAAGGCATATATGCATTAAGGATGAGACAAGAGGATCGTCGATTGCCGATTGCGATATCGCATCGGCGAAAAGGCATATGCGCATATGTTTACAAAATAAAGGAGCGAGGCCGATTGCGATATCGCCGATAGCTTTATCGCATCGGGGCTTTACCATGCGGTATATTAGTGGTGCACATAAGGGGATTGCCGATTGCGATATTGCCGATAACTTTATCGCATCGGGGGAAGGCCATATGTCGTTTGGTGCATTGTTTATGTTTTTTGCTATATGCGATCTTGCGATCGCTTTATCGCAAAAACCTTATATTCTTTTTATTTCCGCTTTTAAATAAATATCGCTTTTAAGGTTCATTTGTAAGCGCTCCTTTGATTATCGGACTTTTTAGAAAGAAAAGTTTTGATATCAATTTTATTTCTAAAGGGACCCATTTCATATTTTAATGTTTTTGTGAATAAAAATAATATGAAATGGGGGGTTGTTTGCACTGCACAACAATTGGCGATTCACTGGAAGAACTAGTTATCTCTGGGAAAATCACAAAATACTTTTAAAACTTTTTGAAAATAGAGTTCCAATTATAAAGAAAAATTCTGATATAACTAGGTATTTATGCATTCTGAATAATATAAAAGTAAATTTGCTAACTTCCTCCTTTTGCTAATTTAAAATTGATATATTTTATGTTTCAAATAGGCCTTTGTTGGTTTATAATGATAAAAATAGAAACATCCTTCCAAATCAGCTTTTATAGTAAACTCACCTGTCATAGGTAGAGCCTCTGCTGCCAGCAAACGTTTATAGTCTCGACAGGGATACCTTTTAACCATGTAATTGTCCATTGTCCCATTCAATTAAGAGTATGATTATCAGAAAGAATTCAAGACATGCTTTCATATTTTATTCATCTTTCTTTTTTCTGTTATTGACAAGATAAAAAGTCATTGTCCTGGTTTGGTGGCCAGCTATTGACAATGCCATTCACTGGTAGTAGTCTAACTGAACAAGCTAGCTCGTGATGAGACTCCTTGTCTTGAAATTTCAAGCCATTACCCTGTTTTGGTAGGCAGTATTGGTAATGTTAGTTAAGTTATTTCCCTATGAACATGGTAAGCAGGCTTGTAATAAGACCTCTTATCTTTAATATCTTTATATTTTAGAATTACATTCTGAAAAATCATCATCTTTAATGAATGGGGTGGACAATTACTTCTTTGAGAATTGATGGATGACAGGTTAAGAGTTGAAGATGCTGATGTTGAATTGACTTCCATTTCTAATACTAATAACCTTTTGGGACCAACTTGAAAATAGAAAATAACTCTCATTACTCTTATGCTCTAAGGAGGAGTTGACCAAATTTAATTTGTGATTTCAGAATACAATGATACCTAATTTCCCAAAATTATCCCTTTTGGTTGAAAGTTCTATTACTTGAAAACAAATATTTATGATAATTCTATGAGACAACCTTTTCAAATATAGTGAAAAGTCAATGGAATATGCTTTTAAACTTTATTTCCTAAAACCTACAAAGCAAGAAAAATTCTATGGAAACAAAAAGGGAGAAGGGGTCACCTTCTCAATTGAAGAACTTTTTCAGGATAAGGCCATTTACAGGGAGAGACTCCCTCAAACCTGTTAAATATTGTAATAGAAAGGTTGAATGGCCTATTTTCTCACAAATCTGAAATGGTCCAAGCCACAACTTTTGGAACTTGGTGTGTTTGCCTTCGTCCTCATGGGCTTTATCCCATTTCAGAACTAGATAGTCAACTTGGAATTGTTTTGACCCTGATGAAGTTGAATCAAAAGCTGCTTTGATGATTCTCTGGTGTTTGGCATGGGTATCCTTGGCTTTTCTCTCTCTTCTTCTAGTTTTAGGATTTGATCATATCTGAGCTGAATATAAGAGGAGGGAGCTTCTTCAATGAATTGTACTAGGGCTAAAGATGGTAGAATGAGATTTGTAGGCAATATTGCTTCCTTTCCATATACAAGATTAAATGGAGAGGTTCCTATGGAAGCCTTCTGTGTTATCCTATCAGCCCATAATGCGAAGACTAAGGATTTATGCCAATTCCTATGATTTTGCTCTATAGTTCGTTTGATAATTTTGATCAGATTCTTGTTAGTTGATTCTGCCAAACCATTACCCTGAGGATAGTAATTAGCAGAATATTTTAACTTAAATCCTCTTTTTATAGCAAAATCAATCATAGAATTGCCTCAGAAATAAGAAGCATTATCAAATACAAGAGCAGTTGGGACACCAAACCTGGTAATGATGAATTGATCAATGAATTCAATGATTGCTTCAGAATTTGTTGACTTCAAAGGGACTGCCTCAACCCACTTAGTGAAATAGTCAGTAGCAGTGAGAATGTACCTATGCTGCTTGGAAGAAGATGGATTAATTTCCCCTATGATATCCAATCCCCATTGATCAAAGGGTTGTTCAATGTTAACTGGCTGTAAAGGGAAAGCTGATTTTCGTTGTCTTCCACCAGCAGTTTGGCAGTTGAGGCATTTCCTTACATACTCATGGGTGTCTCTAAAAAGAGTTGGCCAATAGTATCCAGCATGAATAATCTTGTGAGATGTTGTGTCAGCTCCAAAATGTCCTCCTGCTGGTCCATCATGTAACTCCTGCAACACTTTTTGAGCTTCAGTTTTCTCGAGGCATCTCAGCAAAATAGAATCATAATTTCTCTTAAAGAGTACATCATCAATAATTGTAAAAGTTTTTGCTTTTAACCTGATGGCTCTTTTGTTTTTGTAAGATAAATGAGGAGGAGCATGACCATTTTTTAAATAAAATATCAAATCTGCATATTGAGATTGAGAATCAGTGACATTTACCTGATTGATTTCTTCAGTTGGACTAGTGTTGCTTGATTCAGGAATGTTGGAAGCTCCTGCCAGTATCCTACAAAAACCTTGGCCCTTAACAATCTTTGCTGGTCTAATCTCTAAGTCATATTCTTGAAGCGATGTAACCCAGTTTGCTCTTTTTTCACCCAATTCTTTTTGTAATAATAGTTGCCTAACAGCTGGGAAAGGAACTATCACTTTTGTGTGGGTTTTGAGGAGAAAGGGTCTATAATATTTGACTGCTTTAAACACAGCAAAAGCTTGTTTTTCTACATCAGAGTAATTCAATTCGGCACCTTGAAGATTTGAGCTAAAAAACGAGATAGGTGCCTCCAAATTGTGATCATTGAGTTGGGTAAGTACCGCTGCATATGAAGAATTAGATGCGATAGTGCACAAGGTGAAAGGATTAGAGAAATTTGGAGTAATTAAGGAGGGGGCGTTGATAATGGATTGCTTTATCAAATCAAAAGCTTCTTTTTCTATTGATCCCCACTTAAAGACTGCATTTTTCCTAATCATTGCCTGAAGGGGCAAAATAATTTGAGAAAAATCAGGTACAAATCTTTTAACAAAATTAATCTGGCCAAGGAATGACTGCATCGATTTTTTATTATGTGGGAATGGGATCTCAGAAATCTCTTTGATCTGATCAGGATCAATATAAATGCCATCCCTAGAAACTACAAAACCTAGGAGTTTCCCTTGATCAAGAGCAAAAAATGATTTTTTGGGGTTAAGAGAGATTCCATACCTTTTACACCTTTGAAAGATCTGGTTTAAGTCATGTAAATGGTTAGATCTCTCTTTAGAAAATACAGTTATGTCATCTAGGTAGAAAACCACTGTTCGATTTATCAATCCTCTAAAAGCAATATCCATAGCTCTTTGGAAAGTCGCTCCTGCATTTATAAGTCCAAAAGGCATCTTTTGATAAGCGTATGTACCCCATTTTGTTCTAAATGTAGTTTTAAGCTGGTCATCTGGATGAACCATAACCTGGTTGTATCTTGAAAAACCATCTAGAAAAGACATCAATTCAGAACCTGCTACTGATTGGAGTACTTGCTCCATAGTAGGCAATGGGAATTGTCTTTCAAACTTGCTCTATTTAGATTCCTGAAATCAATACAAATTCGAATGTCGCCATTCTTTTTCCTGACAGGCACCATATTAGAGACCCAATTGGAATGTCGGACTGGAAAGATAATCTTGGCTTTAAGGAGTTTATTAAGCTCCGTCTTAATCTGGCTTTCCAAATTTGGGTGAATTTTCCTTAACTTCTGCTGAATGGGTTTTTGATCGGGAAGCATTGGAATTGTATGCCGGATAATAGATGTGTCATAAGTCTTTAAGTCATCATATTTCCAAGCAAAAATGTGTTTATTCTTTCTTAAAAGTCTAACAAATGCTCCTTTCTCTTCTACAGAAAGTCCTAATCCTAAATTGACATTCTGAGGAGTCTGCTCAGTACCCAAATTTATCAACTCAAACCTTAGGGTAGAGCTTTGGATCTTTGTATTAGTTACAGGTTTAAACCTGTCTTTTATATCATAAAGATCTTCAAGTTTTACCACAGGTTTGGGAATTGCATTTTCTTTAGGTAATTCCTTTATTTGAGAGTCATGCTCATCTTCTTCAATGATTTGGTTGTTATAGGACTTTTCAGAAGTTAAGAATTGTAAGATATCATTATCATGATTAAATACTCTCCAATTAGTGATGTTATCAGGAATTGAAGGCTTGAAAATCAACTCTACAGAAAACCTATCAGGGTTGTAGTCTTTTGAGGGTAGGAGCTTGGAGGCTACATTGGCTAGTAAGTCAGCAGCTGAATTTTGGGACCTAGGAATGGAAGAAATGTTAAATGCTAGAAAATGCGAAGTCAGGTCTTGTACAAGCGATTGGTAGTGCTTAAGGTGATTAGAAAGGCAATGGATTGCATTTCTAACCTGCTTAATAATAATTTCTGAATCGCCAAATACTTTAAGATATTGCACTTTAAGGCCGATTGCTTTATATAAACCCTGAACTAGGGCCTCATATTCGGCTGTGTTATTAGTGCATTCGAATTCTAACCTGCAAGACAGCATTGTCTTTTCTCCCTGTGGGCTAACCAAGATGCATCCTGCTCCTGAGCCTTCGGAAGACTTAGAGCCATCAAAATACAAAGACCAAAATAAAGGAGTATTCACATTAATATTTACAGCTTTCTCATGATCATTAAAACATCTAGACCTATCTGATTGTGAAAAATTTTCAATCTGAGATGTGAAATGATTAATTGAGAAAGGGGAAGGTTGGGCAACAAAGTTGCCAAAGAATGATTCTGATGAATAGTTACCCAAAATGTTGTTGTTGAAAGCTACAGGATGGTTTTCTTTTTCAAAATCGGTAACTGTATGGGTCATATGTTTTTCTCGGTCGATCTTTATTTGATTTGGCTTACCTTTATAAGGAAGCCACATGTGTGACCAATCAGTAGAAATGTACGCATGTAGTTTTTCGGACCAGTCTCTACTCAAAATCAAACCATAAAACTCAGGTATATCGGCTATAAGAATGCCAATCCTTTGTACTACTCTGGGGTCAGCCGACAACCTAATGGTTACAGAATTGATTTCTCCAACAACCTGTACCTTAGTTCTGTCTAATTGAACAATATGGATGGCAGACTTCTGGGGCTCTATGTTCAATTTGGAACAAACTGAAGCTGGCATTATGTTAGAAGATGCTCCTGAATCAATTAAACAGTTGTGTAGGTTTCTGTTGTAGATTTCATAAGTTAAGAGAAATGGTGGAGTATGAGAGCTTGACCTGTCCCCGATTAGGACTGAATCTGTAGCTTCAACCATACCTGGAGGGGATTGACCTGAATCATTAGCAGCTTTTGAACTAGGAAGGGGAGTAGAAGGAACAACATTTAATTCTTTAAGAAGTAACTTTTGTTGATTCTTTAGCTTGCTAAGCTCAAACATGGTTATGTTGGCTTTGGTCTTTTTCATGTCATCAACAATGTTATATTCCATTGAATCGGATACCACTAATGTTTTAGGAGTTGAAGGGGAAGTAGAAGTTGTGGGCTGGTTTTGGGGGACTACTGCATGTGGTTTCTTTGGAGGAACTTTTTCTTTCGTTATAGTAGCACCTGCGCTCCTTTTCTTTGAAGTTGCTTGGACAGGTTCAGAAGTACTTTTACTCCTGGTAGTAACTGGGAAGGCTTCTTCTTCATTATCAGTATCAGGATCAGGGAGTATGAAATCCCACATTCCATGACATTCAGCTACTTCTTCTTCATTGTCAAATGGTGGTGTTGCTTCTTCTTCTTCTTCTTCCTGGTCAGAATCTGCATTAGATATGAAATTAGGTGGCTTTGGTTCCGTTTTCTTATAAGTCCTAAAAGGTCTTTTGTTTGAGGTTTCGACCACCTGTTTCTTTATATCAATCATTTCGTTGGATAATGTTTTCAGGACCTTTTGCAATCCTTCCATGTCATATGGATCTTTGGGTTTTTCTTCTTGGAATCTTCTTTAAAAGAAACTTTCTTAGCTTTTCTATCTTCCAAGGCAGCTTTCTTTTCTAAGGAATTGATGCGTTTTTCCACATCAAGTGCTTCTTTCATGTTTTCTGCTAAGGTAGGTTTCCCAGCCCGATCTACGAATATGGCTATATTGGCAGGTAGGGCAGTGATATACCATTCGCTCCATATTTGTTCACTTGGTTTGGAAGCTGTAGGGATTTTGTTAAGGAGTTTATTGAAGCGAGCATTAAATTCCTTTATGGGTTCCCTATGTTCTATTCTCAAATTGGAGAGATCGTTAATCAGAGTTGCTAAAGATCTATCATCTCCGTACTTAGTAAGAAACTGCTCTTGGCATG
>APFE031180418.1:62749-73095 GCA_000404065.3 Pinus taeda | reverse complement strand
TGATGTTGCCTTGGAGTTTACCTTTTTCAGCCTGAGGTGAAATTTCAAGCGCTAACATATTGGCGACCATACTGGGGAGAACAAACTTGTTTGTGGATTGATGTGTTTGTTTCATAAGTCTTAGACGGAGCTTGAAGTTATGCCAGGTAGCCTTTGAAACGCTTTTGTTTTGCATAAGCGGAAGTAGATAAATGTTGCTTCAGTCAATCTCCGTGAGCTTATGAATACAGCACTTCAATTGCATTTTTCCCCAGTTTATTTTTAAACTGTAAACTTTTGGATGATTAGTTAAGAGTTTTCACAGGCTGATTGGTTATTTGTTCCTTGATATCCAAACTGGCTTCCGATTCTGGTCATATATTCAAATCTCATTCATGTCCAGTTATTTTTAAGTATCTTGAAGACATTGATTTTGACGAGAGTTTTGAGTTGTCCTTGTTCAAAACCAAATCTGAAAGTGCACTTGATTCTCTAGTTCCCGACCCTTATTTTGCTGCTGCCCTTGAAATTGAGAGACACAATAAATTGATTGACAATTTCATCCTAAGATCTCTTCAGTCAGATATTCACGCTACCAGTCTTGCTGAGTTCGTTGAAAATATATCTGTTCATATTGGATCCACTATCACGGCGCATGAACAGACCAATCCTCCTTTTATTTCTATTTCTCCTATAATCACTTATCCAGAATCTACAGTTGGTTCGCCCTCTACATCCCATACCACTTCTCCTCCTCATACTCCTCATACTATAGCTACACCTACTCCACCTACTACTCCTAGACCCAATCTACCTCAAACAATGGCTGCCCGATTTGCACCCCTTTCTCTTCCCCAAAATCTGCATGATATGCCAGCCGACTACCAGAGTAAAATCCCTATGTTTGATGGCACTCCTCAAAGTGTCTTTGCTCAACAACATATAGAAAAAATGACGACTTTCTTTGATCTATATGAGATAGATGAAGAGGATGTAACTATGCGTTTGTTTGTACAAACATTTGATGGAGAAGTAAGAAAATGGTTCAGAGGATTGACAGCTAGAAGCATACTCACCTTGGAAGCACTTCAAAGGCAGTTTCTAGATCGATGGGAAATCAGAAAGGATCCACTTCAGATCAATGTCGAGTACAACAATCTCAAGCGCAATCATGGTGAGTCCGTTCAAGATTACATTATCAGATTTAACACAGTTTACAATGCTATTCCATATGATTTAAGGCCATCTAGAAAATCAGCACTTCTCAAATTCCCGGATGGCTTTGATCCGGAGATGGTTTATTCATTGAGAGATAGAGATCCTCCTACCTTGGAGGATATGCAGAAAATTGTTGTCAGTGCTGAGGCAAACTAGAACGATAAGAGATCAAGGATGAAGGCGGAAAAGCGAGTCACAATCAAAGAGGAAGCTTCTACATCAGATCAGCTCCTCCGTAAGGTTGAAAAGATTGAAAGAAAACTTGAACATGTTCATCTTGACACGCCGGAGCTTCAGATTCGCAATCCAAATTTTCGAGGTTCGCAACAGCCGCAATATAGAATCAAACAGCGTGAAACAAGAGCACAAGAGCCAGCAATTCAATAGCAAATTAAACCTCCACTTCAGCAAAATTTTGTGAGCCAAGAATCTGAGGATCAAGGTGATATGGTGGGAGAGGAAAATCACTTCTTCACTCCTGATGATCTGCCCACTTATATTACAAAAGAAGAAGAGTTGGTGAGAAACTCCATAGTTCCCCAGGATGAGCATTATATCTTGTCAAATGATGCAACGCTTGAAGAAGAATCGAAAGAATATCAAAGAGGGTACTTGAATGCTTTATCCGCTCAGCAGAGACAATTAAGAAACCGAGTTGTTCCCATAAATCCCATCCAGAAGAGGACAGATACTTCAGCAAAGAATGGTTCAGCTGCTCCACAGAAAAAAGGGAAAGAGATAAGCGATCCTTCAGCAGGTCAATCATCATCAGCAAACAAGATAGACCAGCCATCAAGCACACCGAGAGATAAAGATGAAAAAAGAGAAGTTTCGACCAAAGAAGGTGAGAAGGTTTCAGTTTTCAGTTTGGAGAATGAAATTTCAAAGTTGAAAGTGTCCATTCCTTTGACAAAAATCATGAAGAACAGTACTTACCGAGGCCAAATCTCCAAGATGCTGAATTTTGATCCAATGCTAGACACGGTGAATGTAGAAGATGATCAGCCGGAATTGATTTTTGGGCCCACTTTAAATGGTGAGTCTCCCAAAAGTGATGTCCCTCCATTCTATATCAGTTTGTGATTGCATGAGTATGTTTTACATAATGCTATGTTTGACTCGGGAGCTTCGCATAATTTGATGCCGAAAGCAATCATGGAAAAGCTGGGACTAGACATCACGAGGAAATATCATGATTTGTATTCGTTTGATTCTAGCCGGGAAAAATGTATTGGTTTGATCAAGGATTTGGTAGTGAGCTTAGATCAAATCCCAGCAAAGAATGTTTTGATGGATGTGGTGGTGGCGGATATTCCTCCGCGATTCGGAATGTTGCTTTCGAGATCTTGGGGAGCTAAGCTCAAAGGTACACTTCAGCTTGATTTTTCTTATGCTATGCATCAGCATTGGGGTGCTACGCATCAGCACATTTTCTCAATTTTTCACCTACAGCTCAGCAAAACGCAATTTTGACTAGGTTTGACTTTTTGGAATGGATTTCGATCCTCCTTGATGTAAATGATATAATTTTATGATACTTTGACACTTATTTATCTCTTCTCGAAGATTCATTCATGAAATAGGCAAAAATTTAATGAATGAATTGATTTCCTAGCTTATAGAGGCAAGTTGTTTTGACTACCTAGATTTTAGTGCTCAGCTTGGAATTGGTTGAAACAGCTCCTAGGATAGTGAGCTCGGCCCCTAGAGGCAAGAAAAGATGTTAGCTTGCCTATATTATGTACTTTCTTAGTCATTTTCATGGTTGGACTCTTGCCTTCTATTGTATTACTCATTGTATCTCTGCAATTTTGGCAAAGGAAGAAAGACCAGGGTTTTGCAGTCCTTTTTGGGATTCCTGTGGTTACATGTATTGATGGTGTGTTTCTCTTTGTACTTGTAAGTTTGTTATGTGAATCATCTTCTTACTTTTTCTTCTGCAAATTAGGCAAATGAAGTGTTAAGGTAGAATTCATGGTTGCTATTCTCTGCCTTTAAGTTTGCTTAATATCAATGTTTTCAGCTGTTTAAGGAGAATTCAAGGTGATTGCTTGCTCTCCTTAGCTCCTCACCAGTCATTCTTGTCCATCCAAATCTTTCAAAGGCATCAATACAGTCTCCTACCTTGCCCCAAGGAACCCCCTGCGAAAACTGTGTCCAATCCCCACACCCAAAATTGCCTTTCCCCAATTTTCCACCAAAACCCTAAAAATCCCAAATCAAACCTTTTATCAGTTTACTAGCCTAAAATCAGTGTTCTTTATTGGTTATCTCTGCCCGTTGAAGATCTTTGCCAAGATAGACCGGAGAGAGCCCTCTCCTGCCATGTAGCGCTAGCTACGAGGCTAAGTGGTCTGATGTTGCCTTGGAGTTTACCTTTTCCAGCCTGAGGTGAAATTTCAAGCGCTAACAAGGCATACAAAGAAAGGTGGAAAAATCAAGGTGGGGTACCTCATGTACCACGATTGCTCCCCCTACACATTACAAACCCAAAGTGTGGGCTTCCCTCTTATTGGCTACCCTTGTATCCCAGCATGTGACCCAGGGTTACCCCTTCTCATCCCTTACTTCATTCACCTATTTGTCACATGCCACCCCCTTTTGAAAGATGTACCTTAATTATATTATCCCCTTTAGAAGTAGAAACCACCTAATAGGATTCTTGGTTAACCCCATTTGGAGTTTAGGAGACATTGGCACATCCCGAATCCCATTTTGGAAGGGCATGCCATTATGAAGTCCCCAACTGTGGTCCATGATTAGGTAAGCTCATTTACTTAATTTCTCTAATGACTTTTTGTACTGAAAGGCTAGGGGATACATTGGATCTTATGCAAGATTGCATGTGGTTTCCATCTTGGGTTTTGTCTCCCTATACGGGGTCCTAATCCTCCAAAGGGCTACATTGGCACATGTAAGCTGAACGTTGAGAGCCATGGGCCTCGATAGCAGCAAATTGCACTCCATGGATCCCCCAGTGATTCAGACATTGCTCGTGGTTCATTTATTGGACGAGGAGGATGCACCTAAACCATCATGCCCAGTTGGCCCCAGATCTACACCACACACTTGGCAGATGATCTAGGACTTGCACGATGATGTGGCACCATCTACACCATCATCCTAGCCTTACAGACGATCTACAGGCATCTTCGATTTGTTTGGAGACCCATGAGGACACTTGTGTGCCCCCAAATGTCATTTGGAGCACCACAAGTTACTACAAGGGACCAACCCCTTGTCCACTTGTTAAGTTTAGGTATGTTCTATGCTAGAGTAATTTATTTAAATTTTCACAGTTAGCAATCACATCAGCATTACGATAAACTGCAGATAGAACATAAATACAAAATGCAGAAGACAAGCCAAGACAAGAGGACACAAGATATGGCGCGAGGCCAGGGACAAACCCCCACAATGTGTGGGGAAACCCTTTGATCAAATCTTCTTTTATCTTCAAAGTTCAACAGAGAAAGAGAGAGAGAGAAAGTACATTTACAACAGAAGTCAACACTTTGACTTATCTAGCTCTAGCATAGATCATTTCGAATAATGATGAAATCAGTTGAACACATTCTGCTTCAACTAATTCTCAAGGTGACTCCTTCACCTATCATTGAGCTACATCTCGTCCATTTGTTGCACCTTACTGTGCAGCACCGTCATCCTGCTCATGATCACACTTATCATGAAGCTGCCCGTTGCATCATTCATCACAGTTGCACCATTCTCATGATTACATTTACTATGATGTTGTCCATGCTCCCCACATCATTGTGTTGCCCATGCACATTATCTTATTCATCATGATGCTCATGATATATGCATTATGCTGCTCATACTACCCATATGCGTATATATGTTTGTTTGCAGCGGATGCAATATATATCTCAGTCTCAGTGTATTGCCATGACTGTGTTGTATACACGACATGCGTATACATAACAGCGTTGAGTTTTCTACATATACATAACAGAGTATGAGATTCCATCATAGAACAGTGTATCATTCTCTGCTCAACGTGTAGAGACTGCGTGGTAAGGTTTTATTGAACAGCGTATAGATAATGTGGATGAGGTCCAGCGTATTGATTGTCTGCTCAACATGGATTCATTTCCTTGATTGCCCAGCGTTCATTCATTCCCTGCATGTTATATCATGTCCTGCGCATATGATCCGTAATGAACAGCGTGAATATAACCTTGACTGCCCAGCGTGTGTTCATTGCCTCCACTACCCAGCGTGTATCTACCTTACCTTGCTTTAACTGCGTCACTTATTGTATGTATCTGTGTTCCATAATATCATGACTGCATTCCATAATGAATTCCATGAACAGGCCTATGTTGTTCAGTTGTTCCTTATGAATACGGCGTTATTTATGAACGTATTCCTTCATAACTGCGATGAGATTGTTGTGCTGTTATGTATATACGCCATGACTGCGTGTAGAGCATAGGGTTTCCAGCGTATAAGGTAATGCGTTGTATGGCCTGTATGGTCTGATCATCATACCACATCCCACGTGAACTGCTTATATGAACCATCCAGCATATAGAGTAGTATGTCCACCGTATCACCAGACAGCATATAGAATTTATATGATTTTCTGTGTATCCACCTGACAGCCTAGCGTTGACTTCCCAGCGTATGTCTGCGTGTGTGTTCATAACAGCGTATAATGCCGCCGCGTTTACCACAATGCCAATGCCTTGCATTCACCATGACTATGTTCACCATGATTGCGTTCACCACAATATAATAATTGTGTTTCACTATAATGCTACGGCTGTCACCATAACAGCGTTTCACTATAATGCTACGGCTACCCAGATTAATGCTACTGCAGTTAGGGCATCATAGCAAGTACTCTTAGCATTTTCTCCTTCTCCAAAAACCCAGACGTGGAGAGGAGATCACCTAAAGAGTGTGTCTAAATGACATCAAATCCTCTTATATTTATACTAAAGTGAGGATGATGAATAGACACGTCGGTTGGGCTTCTAGAGCCTACAAAATAGTTGGTCGGCTTGATAATAATTTCATAAACAAAATAAATTCATATCTCCATAAATACTTATCGGAATCGGATGATCTTTGGATCAATCCTACACCTCTCGAAGAGAGGGATCCAATAAAAATATTAGCTGCCATAAATAAGCTAACCCACATGGAGTTTGGCCCTAGTTGCCAATTTAACATTCCCTCTCAACTAGGGAGAACTCCATCTGTTGATCTATAAGTCCGGTTGTACTATCTCTGCCATCAGTGCCCTGCACTGTTCTACCCAACTCTGCTCAGCTCTGTTGGCTCTGCTCTACTCTGCTCAGCTCTGTTGGCTCTGCTCTACTCTGCTCAGCTCTGCTCTGCTCTGCTCAGGTCTGCTGAACAATGAAGAAGAAGAAGTGATCAAGAATGTCTCATACCATTCTCCACTGACCCGAAGTCAGTCTCAAAGTGCATACCACTGGTCCCAAACCAGTCTCAACCGACCCAAAGTCAGCGTCATAGTAGGTACCACTCCTACTACTGGTCCCAGACCAATATCGCCACTGGTCCCAGACCAGTCTCAGGCTCTCAGCAGACCCGAAGTCAGCGTCATAGTATGTACCACTCTCACTGGTCCCAGACCAGTATTGCACTGACATGAAGTCAGTCTCGGAGTATGTAGCACTGATCCCAGATCAGTCTCAACCGACCCAAAGTCAGCGTCATAGTATGTACAACTCCTACCACTAGTCCCAGACCAGTGTCGCAGGCTCAGAGAGTGTACTACTGGTCCCAGACAAGTCTCAACCGACCCGAAGTCAGTGTCATAGTATGTACCACTCACTGGTCCCAGACAAGTCCTGCACTGACACGAAGTCAGTCTCAGAGTATGTACCACTGATCCCAGATCAGTCTCAACCGACCCAAAGTCAGCGTCATAGTATGTACAACTCCTACCACTAGTCCCAGACCAGTGTCGCAAGCTCAGAGAGTGTACTACTGGTCCCAGACAAGTCTCAACCGACCCGAAGTCAGTGTCATAGTATGTACCACTCTCACTAGTCCCAGACCAGTCCTACACTGACACGAAGTCAATCTCGAAGTATGTACCACTAATCCCTAATCAGTCTCAACCGACCCGAAGTCAGCGTCATAGTATGTACAACTCCTACCATTGGTCCCAGACCAGTATCGCAGGCTCAGAGAGTGTACTATTGGTCCCAGACCAGTCTCAACCGACCCGAAGTCAGTGTCATAGTATGTACCACTCTCACTGGTCTCAGACCAGTCCTGCACTGACACAAAGTCAGTCTCGGAGTATGTACCATTGATCCTAGATCAGTCTCAGCCGACCCGAAGTCAGTGTCATAGTATGTACAACTCCTACCACTGGTCCCAGACCAGTATCGCAAGCTCAGAGAGTGTACTATTGGTCCCAGACCAGTCTCAACCGACTCGAAGTCAGTGTCATAGTATGTGTTAGTGTAGGTCTTAATGCCCTCCATCGGTGATCAAACAGCTCTTTGCATATGCATATGTAGGTGTCTCATCAGCATCAATTTTGCATCCCGTTAGGCATGCCATAACACTGATGGAGGAGCTGGTCTTGTTCCCTTCTTGGCTTTGCTGGAATCAGGTCATACCATTTGAAAAAACCTTGTGTCACACTTGTTTCATTTTTGTCTTGAAATTCCAAGTCTAGGTCTAGGGTTTCGGTCAAAATCATTGCCAGGTCATGAGTCAAAAGTCTGATGGTCTTCAGCAAGCCAGAAGGAGGTTTGTAATTATGTTTTATTGATAGTTTTCATCTGCTACAACTTATTTTTACCTTGGCTTTAAAAACTCTGTTTTTAAACCCAAGGTCATGTGAAAATGGAAACAATAAAGAAAATTTTCAAAAATCTTCAGAATGTTGGCAACAACCCTGGTTTCTTCCTAAGAATCCATCAGAGAATCAACCTGCAAAAAGAACCAAGTGAAAACACTCAAAAAATCAATTTCAGGCAAAGTGCAACTTAAAAAACAATGTTAAATTAAATGCCAAAACATGCAACATTTGAAAGTGGGTTTGATGTTTTAATTTTTTTTTTAAATGTGGACCTATAAAGACCAAAAAGCCCTCTTCATGGCCTCATTATGCATTGACAAACTTGCAAGACACAAAGAGAAGCAAAGAAAGGCGATTTGGCTGCGATTTTAGTCATTTCTGGAGGAGCGACTAGTTGAGTTGGAGGTGCGACTAGTTGGGCAGGAGCGACCACTCAGCGCCACTCCCACAGTGCATTTTCAGAACTGGTGCGACCACTCGAGCCTGGGGTGCGACCACTCGGCCTGTGTTTGCCAGAAAATCGCTAAATCACTCAAATCGCCCTCCCAAAGTGCCAAATCGACCAGGTAGGCTCTAAATTCATCGATGATGCCAAGGAATGATTGAATGATGATGTGTCTAATGGTTTTCTTCTTCAAAAATTTGCAAGAGAAATGGTGAATTTAGCTGTTGTTAATGTAAGCAAATGTGCTAGGGTTTGTTTGTTTTTCAAGGTTTTTAGTCCTACTTATCCCCCCCTTGTTTCCTTTAAATTAAATTCACAGATGTTAATACATATTTTTCTCTTATTTCATTTGCAACAAATGCATTTCCCATCCCAAATTCCTAAAAACTTATCCCTCCCCAAATCTCTTTACTAAAACCCTAGTGCCATTCATATTCCCACTAAACCCTAAATATCCTTCCCACAGCAAAGCAAACTAAAGAAACCAACAACAACCAAATAAAACAAAAGAATAAAATATATATATATATATAAAATTGATGTGAAAAGAAAAATAAAAATAAATTGCCAAAATGACCCAAATATAAAAAAAAAGAGATATGGTTGGGTATAAGAAAAAAAGGCAGGTTGCTGTTATGAGATTTATAAAAAGAAACTTTAAAGAATGCAGCTGTGTATATATTCAGAATGGACATATTGTTGTGGTTATGATATGAAAAAGTAATGTTGCTGTGTATTCCTAAACCAAAACTCTGTTTTCCCTTTTACCCTTTCCCTTTTGAAGAATGAAATCCCTTTTTCTTAGTGTGATAAAAATATAAATGAAGCCCTTTTTCCCTTATCACCAAATGTATATGAATTCCTTTCAGATAACAGAATTTGCTTCATTAAAGGACAAAAATCAATTGAACAATGTTGTCCCATAGCCCTGTCATAACATATGTTCTTTCCCTTGGTCCCTATCATACATGGTTTCGTTGCAAATGATTTCTTAAAAATGATGAGATGATATGTGTTACATTTTGTGAATTTTCCCTAAAAATCCCTGTTTTTATTTCCCATTCCTTATTAAAAATCCCTCCCCTAACATTTCCCTTATGATTTTTTCCCCTTGAAAGCAGCATACTTCTCAGCATTTTGCAGGCAGAGGCAGCAGTTCTATTTACCTTTCAGCTTGCTCATCTTGTTCCAAAACCATGTCAGACACCAAAAGTTATGAGCCTAGTGATGACCATTCATCATCTACAGAGGTGGTGGTACAACAGAGGTTTCCTAAGAAAGGTGGTCATCATAGGAGACAGGAACCTACCTCATTGGCAACATTGCAGGCTTGTCCTTTGGCAATGAATGGTTTCCGGTACATGTCATGTTTTCAGTTCTGTGAGAGGCTTGTTCACATTCAGCATCATAGCGAGTTGGCACGTTTATTTGTTTTGCACCTTCATGATGTGCAGGTCACTCTTGCAGGGGTGAATTTTGTGCTATCTCCAGAGATGATTTCAGAGGCTACCGGGATACCGAATGTAGGAGAAGTGTGGCCCAAGCGCAAATTGCTGGACTTTATCTTTCTTGAGCCATATTTCAGGCCCTCATTTGTGAGCCACTTGTCAAGGGTCTTTCCTTCCAGATTCCTCCGGGAGGAGTATGCTTCGATCATGAGGCTTATCATGCAGTACTTTACATGTGAGGGAAGATTCTCACAGGTCTCCTCTTGTCATATTCGCATGTTGATGCACTTTATCAGGGTGAGGATGATGAACATCCCGGTTTTCTTCTGCCAGGACATTCAGAAGATGTCATCCGTATTTCAGAGGCAGACCCCAGCCCAGCAACATAGGAGTCTGTGCCATCATGGTCTCATTCAGCTTGTTGTTTCCCATCAGTTGA
>APFE031180418.1:19421-62597 GCA_000404065.3 Pinus taeda | reverse complement strand
GAGGGAGGTCCATCACGCCAGGCAGAGATTATGGTGCCGACACATGTTGTTTCCCCACTACAGTGTACATATCAGAGAGGTCATAGGACCTTGTTTGCAGCAGCTCGACGAGTATTTTCTCCATGGCAGGTGGAAGGGGTCTCGTCATCATCATCAGATCAGCGAGTGTTATCTCCACACCAGGTGGAAGGGGCCTCGTTGCCGACAACAGCACAGGTAGCAGAGAGGGGCAAGCAGCCCATGATTGAGGAGAGAGTGTTTGGTGCTCCGGTTATTGATCTCGTCACTGATTCTCCTAGCACAGAGCTTAAGGATATCATCCGAGAGCAAAGCACCGAGATTCATTCGCTGCAGACACAATTATTGAGGGCAAAATGGGTAATCACATATTTGGAGCAGCGAACAAACAGCTTGAGGATGAGAAAGAGTTGGATGAGCTATGGAGGATTCGAAGTGATCGAGTCATCAACCGTAGGAGGCCCGGTGACTTGCTGCCCAAGGAGAGGGAATCCATGCTTATCCGAGTGAACACACACTTAGAGGGGCTGTTGGCGAAGGCCAATCGGAACAACAAGTTGCTAAGGAACATGAAAAACCATTATTGGGCAAGAATGCATGTTTGCAAGGCGAAGATGAAAGTGTTCAAAGAAGGTTGACCGAGGTCCCAAAGGAAGAAGAAGACGAACGCTCAGTATCTTGGTCGAGGCTTCTCTCACTCACCATGGTACTCATTATCTTCCTCCCAGCAGCAAACCCAAGAGATTTTGAGGATTTTGAGGCATTTTTGGCATTTTTTGGAATTTTACAGGTTTTGGCCACTCGAGTGGTCTCACCCCATACGAGACCAGTCGTCGATACAACTCGGAACGGGGAAAACTCTACATGGTTGGATTTTTCATGCAAAAGTACACTTTCCTATGGAAGGGTTTCAAATTTTGTGAAGATTTGGGCTCCCAAAAGCTCAAAATACAGCAAATTTTGACTTTTTGCCCCTTTTTTGAGTTGCAGAAAGCATTCTTGGGAGATTTGATTTTTGAGGGGTCAAATCAACTCCAAATTCAAAAATTTCGTTGGGTTGGAAAGTAGACTTCCAGACCTTTCCAACGAGCTATCTTGCACCTGATTTGGACCAGTGGAACCCACTCAAAAATTGCTGCAAAGGTGCGCGGACATGAGAGCCAGGGGGCGCGGACGTGAGAGCAAACTTTGCCAGAATTGACTTTTTTGGTCAAAAAAACACTGTTTTGACTATGGTTGATTATTTTTACTTGTAGATGATGGATAAATGTAATTTTTTCATGGCACTTTGATAGATTTTACCTCTCTTTACTCTTCTAGAAGCTTCCTTGATGTAAAAAGTGAAAAAATTAATGCATGAATTAGTTAGCTAAGTAATAGAGGCAAGTTGTTGAGATGCCTATTATCTAGTGCTTAGTTTGGAATTAGTTCAAACTGCTCCTAGAAGGATGAGCTCGACCCCTAGAGGTGGGGAAAGAGGTTTGACCTTCTATATTATGCACTCTCTTTCTCATTTTGTTGGTTGGACTCTAGAGGGAGAAGTGCTATTGTATTATTGACTTGTATTTTCTGCAATTTGAGGAAAAAGGAAGGCCAGGGTTTTGCAGACTTCATTGTGGATTCTTGTGGATTATTATGTTGATGGTGTGCTTCCTGCTGTTATTGTAAGTGTGTTTATGTGTTCCATTCCTTAATCTCTTGCTGCTATTTAAACAAAAGAAGTGATAAAGTTTGAATTCATGCATGCCATGCTCAGCTTTCAATTTTGTTTAAATTTTATGTTTTCCACCGTCTAGAGAGGATTCAAATTCATTGTTTGCCCTCTTTAGCTTTTCTCCTTTCCTCCTTGATCATCTCTTTCAGCTAAAGGCATCAGCATAAACTCCTACCTTGCCCCAAAGACCCACCTGCGAAAACTGAGCCCAATCCCCGCACCCTGAATTGCACTCCCTCCAATTGCCACCAAAAAACCCAAAAACTTCAAATCAATCCCCCTTATCAGTTTACTAGCCTAAAATCAGTGTTTCTAATTGGTCAACTCATCCTATTGAAAAATCCACCAAGTTTGACCCGAAAGAGCCTTCTCATACCTCGTAGGGCTAGCTACGAGGTGAAATGGTTTGATGTAGCTTTGAGGTTTGTCTATCTCAGCCTAGGTGAAATCTCAAACGCTAACAGAACAAAAGTTTGTTGTTTTTGATCTGAGTGATATAGATATGCACACTGATTGAGTTGTTTGCTCTTGTGATTCAGATGTCGATGGGGAGTTCTTGTGGTTTGATTTGCCCTTATCAAGTGTGTAGCAATTACCTGATTTACTTCAGGTACTATTGTTGTTGAGTTGGTCACATAATCATCATTTGGAATGCTCATCATCTGAATTGCAACATGTGTTTTTCCTTCAACCAATTTATTATCTTCTTGAGTTGTGGTATTGACTGGTTTGGTATTTGTTTCTTTATCTTCAACTGGAGTTGTTACGACTGGTGACTTTGATACTTCCTTTTGAATACAATGTTCTAACTTGTCTTTTAATGACTTCTTGTCCTTCTTAAGCTTCTTAATTTGTGTTAGTAATTTTTCGATGTGGTTCTTAAGTAGAAAGACTTCTTCATTTCTTCCAGTAGTGATTTTGTCAATTTTATTTTGCATATTTTGTAGTACTCTTTTACCTTCTTGGAAAATTATTTTTGAAATATCTTGTATGTCTTCTGGTGTTACAGAATTCAGCTTGAATGTGACATCTTGTAGTGTTATTTTTATCTTTTTGTATGAAAATGTCAAAAACCTCTTTTTCCTATTCAAGATGAAGGAACCTAGGGTTTCTATCCAGGGTGAACCTAAAATAATGTCACGTTGAGTGCTCCATAGGGTTTGAACTGAGAATTGTGATATGAATGTATAATCTCCAATGTTTAATTGTAAATTGGTTTTGTCATATTTTTTGTTGTGATAACAGTGTAATTTTTTGATTATATTTGATTTAGGAATCACTAATTGGTTTGTGATTTTAGGTTTTATGTAATTTTTATCTTCGGCTGGCGAGATAGCAATAGTAACATCCTTTCCTGCGATAGACCCTTTAATTCTAAATAGCACTGAGGCATAGTTATATGAAGTTTATGGAAATCTTCCTTCCTTTATTTCCGAATTAGAATCCATTTTTTTCTTCAATGGTATATACTCAATATTTGTGTTTTGTCAAAATTATAATTTTTCTCGATCACTTTAATCAGTTGATCACTTTTTCTTTCTTTCTTTATAATTCTCCCACTTTTTTTTTTAAATAAATAATATCAATGAAGGTTTTTATTAAATAATGTTTTTTCTTTTAAACCTCTTTTTCTTTATTCTTTTTATTTTTTAAAATAACCTTCCCTTTTTTAAATAACCTTCCTTCACCTTATCCCACTTGACTTGAATATAAAATATCGATTTGTGAATTTAAATGCTTAATTGTGTGATTTAATATCAGAGGCCATACGGACACAATGATACCTGCTGGATGCGATGGTCGTAGCGACTGGTCAGTGTTTGGATTCTATGCCTCGCTGTATGTCCTTTTTAACATTGTAATTAATCTATTGCTCTTGTATTTCGGATGGCTTTAAGTAGCAGGTGGCTCCACTACTATTGCAACTTGGCAACAGATTGAAGGCAATAGGTTACAGTTGACTAGGTCGGCTGAGACGAGTGTAGCCGAATGACTGGAGAGGTGTGGTTACAGTTGTTATGTGAAATGTGGCTGCAAACTAGAGCATGGCTATAGACTTGTGTGTCCACTGTCTACCAATGCAACAAACAAGAGCGATTGTGGATGCAACTGACCTCGCTGTGGTGGCTATGTAGAACACGGGAGATGGCGACGATGGATGCACGTGGTGAGAGACCTAGCTGTGGAAGGCTGCAGGGATAAATAAAAAGGACAATGCTGTCGAAGGGTGCGATTGCTGCAAATGTTTGTGTGGACTAAACAATGATGGCGATAGGTGGTGTTGTTGGGTTAGGGCATTCGGTTGTGGCTGCTCGCAGCTGCATGCAAACGGTGGACTCCAACAACTCACTACGGGAGGGGTATGTTGGACGATGGGTGTCACTGGTCGCTGTCGGATGGTAGTAGGTAGGACAGGTAAGTCGTGCTTTTTTTTTTCTTTTAGTTTTAATGTATAATTTATTTTTTTAGGTATTTAATTTTTTATTTATTATCATTATATTTTTGTTTATTCTATTTTTTCTTTATATATATATATTTCTCATTTTTCCTTGATTTTTGTTTTTACTATATTTTTATTTATTTATTTATTTTTCTCTATGTTGCACGGGTTCCCGAACCCAGGGGTGGGGTTCTCGAACTCGTCCCGAGTTCACATCCCCAAGTTTCGGGTGCTGGAACGAGTACCTCTGAGAAGAACCCTAAAGAAACCAATTCTTCTTGTAAGAACTTGAGACTTCAAAATCATAAACCGGGTTCTTTTGATTCATCGGGTACGGAGAACCCCAAAAAAGGTTGCCTGGCGGGTTCGTCGGAGGCATGGGGAAAAAAATATAATTTGTATTTAATTAAAAGTCACAGAACCCTAATTGAAGTCAGTTTGAGCAAATTTATTTGTTGGTGGCAAGACTTTTGGTTAGTTTTACATTGGTGGAAAGAACTAGCTCCTCCCTACCCGAATTGCAACTCCATTTGCACAGTGTTGGTGTCCATTTCCGATCCATTTCCGCAGCAACAGTGAGCACGACAGGCATCCATTATCCCAGCAGTGAGTGCGGCCTCCATTTTCGCATGCACGAGTGAAGAGTCTCAGACAACAACTCCATTAGGATATTCCGACACATAGGAAATATTTAAGTATAACTTGGTCTAGTGTAGAGTTAGGTAAAGTGTGTTTCTTTACTATGTACATTTGTAACTTACAATCCGACGGTCACGATATGTTCTAGACATGAAGTGATTCGATGGTTCATTCTCTCCCTGGTATTACTGACACTTGATCCGTGGCTTAACACCCGATTGGTCCATGATCTCTATTTAAAGAGCATGGAGGGTCATTTGTAGGGTGACCTTTCATTCGAGAAGCTAATGTAAATTTTCTTTCTTTTATTAATAAGTTCCTTGAAGTGGTCGCATTGGCTCAAGCCATGGACTATTTCCTTCTTTGAAGGTTTTAACCACATCAAGAATATTGGTGTATTGATTTGTGATCTGTTTGTGAGCGGTGTCCTTTGCTGTTCTATCTGAGGAACTTACCTTGTAAATTCCTACATGGTATTAGAGTAAGTTGAGGGCCGCATCCATTAGTGATCCAAATCGGAAGTCGATACAAATGCATCTGATTGTCATTTCCTAGATCTACTGTTTCTGACTGCTTTTGAGCCGAGAGCATTGCTCTATTGTGTTAGGAGCATTTGTTCCAATGAGAAACCCCCTTTGTTTCACGCAAAAAGGTTTCCAATAGCTCGAGTTACGTCATTTTAAAGATCTGGAGGTATACATTCTTTGTTTGCAATTTTAGTTATTTATCTCTTTATTTATTTCGGTTTATTTCTCTTTGTTTTATATTATCGGATCCGTACTTTTCATTTCTGCATATGCTCCTTCTCCCATGACTCTGTGCGATCTGGGCAAATCAGAAATAGAAAGGAAGGTTTTTTCTCATGCGTATGCTCTTTTCCACTGCACCTTAGTGTGATCTCGGTAAATCAGAAACATTAAGGAAAATATTTAGTTTCCGACAAAAGCTAACTTCAAGCCATAAAGTTTGGTTTTTTTTGCATGCCCATGTTGGGTTGTGTGGTTTTTTGTTTTGTTGGCAAAAAGAGCTTTTTCAAGTAAGCACGCACCCCAAAGCTCCAGTGACTGAAGAAGAAAATCAAAGTAAAAAAAAAAAAAAACCATCCTCTTTTCCAAAAATTACTAACCTTTTAAACTAGCTCACTTGGTCCAAAGTTACTTTATGAGAATAGAGGTCTTGGATTTAGGTCTTTTTTTTGTTGAGTTACTTTTTCAAAAAGCACATGTAACTTATGTTTTAAAGTTACTTTATGTTAAAGTGTTCTCACCCATTATAAAAACTGAGTCACTTATAATTCTAAAGTCTCTTTATCTTTTATTTATGTTACAACTTAGTGAGTAGCTCATAAAGTACCATTGTAAAAGTGACTTTCATTGATTTATAAAAGTGGGTCACATAAAATCTTTTTTAAAGTGAGCTAATTAGATTAAGTTTGGAAGGGGGGGGGGGGTTAAATATAACATTATCATTCACTTCCGCACATTCATGCACTTCGTCGGCATCTTCAACAACTTTTCTTCAAAAATCCATAACTTAATCATCCAGAAGCCGTTTTTTTTTTAATCGGCTTAATTTTCGAGATCTTTCCATTGGAACACTTAGTTTCAACATCTACAGCTTTAGTTTCTGTTAAAATGGAAAGTCCATGATAAGTTATTCTTGACGACACCAACTACTTCCAGTGGTGGTCCTACATTGTGGATTTACTTAGAAGTAAAGGTCTTTACAGAATAGCTTCAGGCCAAGAAACTAAACCTAAAGATGAAGATAAGGCAGCCAAATGGGAAAATAGGCAAGATCAAGCACGTGGGTTAATAGGGATGTCTATTTCTCCAGACCTTAGATTCCATATCACAGAACTTGATACCCCTAATGAAGCAATGAAAAAACTCACTAAAGTTTTTGGAATTAAAAATGAAATTAGAGCCCATCAACTCGAAAATGAGTTGCTTACATTGGACCCCAATAATTTTTCTTCCATTGAAGATTTTTTTCCAAGTTCAAGACCCTTAGACTTCTCTTGGAAGGTGTTAAAGTTAAGAAAGAAGATGGTAGCCTTATCTATTCCATTCTACTGAGTTGGGACTAGCCTACTCTGTGTTTGTTTCCACCTTCCATTCTACTAGAGAAGCATTTATTACTCAAGGACAAGACTACAAGTCCCCCTCCTTTGGTGTCTTTTGTGATTCTTTAATAAGAGAACAAAATAAACTCTTACAACTTGGTCTTCTTAATCTTGGAAACTCTTCTAAGAAAGCCTTAGCCACCCAACAACAACCAAATTCAAAGAATCCTAAGAAGCAGTATTCTAAAGAGAATGGTCCTAAACCAAACAAGGGCCCTAAGCAATTTCAGTTTCAAAATGAAAAAACAATTCAACAAAAATGATAAAGCAAATAAAAACAAAGGGAAGAAGACTGATAGGCATTGCAACTTTTGTAATCGAGATGGCCACTTAGAATCCAATTGCTTTAAGAAGATGGAAGCCTTGGAAGCAACAATGAAGAAGCATAACATGCATTTGGAGCACTCTTCATCTTCAACTTCATCTTCAGGAATTGCACTTTCTACATGTGGTTGTCGAGCATCTCGGTCTAGTTATGCACTAAATGTATCTCCTTCTTCTGATTCTCATGAGTGGCTCATTGATTTTGGAGCTTCTTATCACATGGCCAAAAGAAAAACCATGTTTTCTTCTTTAAATGATTGTAACACCAAAAATATATATGTTGGTGATGATAGATCTCTTAGTGTTGTAGGGATTGGAACTATTCATATAGACAATGGTCAATTCAATGATGTATTGTGTTCCAACCTTATCTTGCAACCTTCTATCTGTATATCAGATAACTCATTCAAGTGAAGGTAAAATTGTTGAATTCTCACCTCATGATGTTGTAATTAAGGACCTAAGAGATCCTAGACAGATTTTAGCTACTTGCATTGCTTATGATTCTACAAGGTTGTATAAGTTTAACAACTTTGGGTTATCAACTCTTCGCTCGATATTTGTTGTTTATAATGATGAAGTGAGCAAACTTTGGCATGAGCGATTTTGTTATTTAAACTATTGTTCCCTTCAAAATCTATGTAAAGAAAATATGGTGACAGGTCTTCCTATGGTATCTTGCAGAGATGGTGTTTGCTCCAGATTTGTACTCGGAAAACATCATTAGGATAGTTTTGAAAAACATGCCTCTTGGCACGCCTTAGCCCCTTTACAACTTGTGCATAGTGATTTATGTGGTCCACTTCTAGTTGTTTTATTCTTTGGCTACAAGTATTTCTTAACTTTCATTGATGATTTCTCCAGATGCACTTGGGTATACTTCTTAAAACTCAAGAGTGAAGTATTTAGCATGTTCTTGGCCTTTAATGCCTTTGTTGAGAAACAATTTGGACATCAAATTCTTAAGCTAAGATCTGATAACGGCGGAGAATATGTTAACAACAAATTCATCAACTTTTGCACTGAGCATGGAATTCAAATGCAACATATTGTTCCATATACTCCACAACAAAATGGTGTAGCTGAAAGGAAGAATTGCACGTTAAAGGAAATGGCTAATTGTATGCTTCAATCTAAATGACTTAGTCTTAATTTTTGGGCAGAAGCAATTAACTGTGCAAATTACATAGTAAATCGCACTCCTACTAAGGTTTTAAATAATATCACTCCAGAAAAAGGATGGAGCTCAATTAAACCAGATGTAAGTCACTTTCGTGTTTTTGGAAGTGAAGCATGGGCCCATATTCCAGATGCGAAACATAAAGATTTAGAACCTAAGAGTGAAAAATGTATTTTTGTTGGATATTCTGAAGATGTCAAAAGATATAAACTTATTCCACTTAAGTCCAAAAATGTTATCATCAGAAGAGATGTAAAGTTTGCTGAAAATATATCGGCCTACGAGCCTAGTTCGATGGATGTGCCACCTTTCTCTATCCCTTCCACTTCTGAAAATATTTCTTTATCAGATGATGACAATGATGATGACAATACCCCCCCCCACCTTCTCAAGATCCTCCTTCAGCTCCTCAGCTTCCAAAATGGGTCCGTGCTACTTGGGATGTAGTAGGTGCTCTTGTAGGTGATCCTACAGATCAATGACGTACATGTTCTCAATTCGATAGAGCCTCTTTTTTACTAGCTCAAGCTTCAACGAATTATGATCTTGACATCTTTGCAGAAGCTTCAGGCCATCCATATTGGGACACAACTATGAATGAAGAACATCGTTCATTATTAGCAAATGATACATGTGATCTTATCGTCACTGGTAGTGATTCCAACCTTATAAACCATGTGAAGTCCAGCGTTAAAAAGAAGTTTGAAATGACAGACTTATGACACTTGCATTATTTTCTTGGTCTTCAAGTCTTGCAAACCAAGGAATTTATTTCCCTCTCCCAGTCCAAGTATGCTTGTGATCTTCTACGACACGTTCACATGGAAGACTATAAGTCAGCCTCTTTTCCCTTTCAGTCTGGAGCCAAACTTTCAGTCACTTGTACCTCCCCTGAAGTTGATGCTACCTTATACCGTTAGCTTGTAGGAAAACTTTTGTATCTGACCCATACTCGTCTTGACCTTTCCTTTGTTGTTGGCCTTATTGCTCTATTTATGCAAAACCCACATGAAAGTCATTGGAAAGCAGCTAAAAGAATATTTCATTATGTTCGAGGTACAATTTAGTTTGGGATTCATTACAGCGCAGAAGCATCTCCTTTATTGGTTGGTTTCACTGATTCCGATTAGGCTGGTGACCCTGATGATCAGAAGTCTATTGCAGGTCATGTTTTCACTCTTGGTTCTGGACCTATTACATGAGCTTGCAAGAAATAAAGTGCCATTTCTCTTTCTTCAGCAAAAGCAAAGTATCGTGGCACTGTAGAAGTTAGTAAGGAAGCCCTATGGCTTCGTCAGATCTTGTCAGAGTTTTGCTTTTAGTAGCAACATCCGACTACACTTTGGTATGATAATTAAAGTGCCATTCAACTATACAAAGATCCAATCCAACTTCAGCGCAATAAACACATTGAACTACACATGCACTTGATCAAAAAGCTCATTCATGACCATGTTCTTGAAGTGCAATATTGTTCAACTGATGATCAAGTTGCAGACATCTTTACAAAGGCTCTCACAAAGGTGAAGTTTACTAAACTTCGATTTATTGTTAGAGTTCAGGAAGTTGTCACTAAGGGGGGATAGGTTCTAATGCGTCATTCCTTCTCTTATTGTGTCATATTTGTACATCTTTCAATCCTATCCCAAGTTGTTCTTAAGTGGGGATGTTAGGATATTTCGACACATAGGAAATAGTTAAGTATAACTTGGTCTAGTGTAGAGTTGGGTAAATTGTGTTTCTTTACTATGTACATTTGTAACTTACAATCCGATGGTCACAATATGTTCTAGACATGAAGTGATCCAACGACTCATTCGCTCCTCGGTATTACCGACATGTGATCCGTGGCTTAACACCCAATGGTCCATGGTCTCTATTTAAGGAGCATGGAGGGTCATTTGTAGGGTGACCGTTCATGAGAGAAGCTTATGTAAATTTTCTTTCTTTTATTAATAAATTATCTGAAGTAGCCGTGTTGGCTCAGGCCGTGGACTGTTTCCCTCTTTGAGGGTTTTAACCACTTCAAGAATACTGGTGTATTGATTTGTGATCTGTTTGTGAGCGGTGTCCTTTGGTGTTCTATCTAGGAACTTACCCTATAAATTCCTAAAGCTCAAGGGATGTTGACAGAGTTTGTGACTTGCCAACGTTTGGGTGCAGTGCTATAGCAGAACCGCAAGTGTTTTTTTTTTTTTTTTTCCGATTTTCACCTTCCAAGCTTACACATTTTCTGATTTTCATCATAATTAATTTAATAATTTCAAGTTTCAACTCTGTGATTGTGTAATCCGAGGATTGAGTTAGTGAAATCGCTGACTTTTAGAAGACTCTAAAAATGAATTAGTCATTGACTGTGTATTAACTTATTCTCGATACTTCAAATGCTTTTACATGATTTTTTGACGACTGATATCAAGGCTCTCCATTTAGACGATGTAATTTGATCTGACAGCACTTCATTTTACTTTTTTAAAATAGACTTACTTCACTCAACATTTTTATGTTATATTTTCTATGGGGATGGGGTATGCCGTATTATCCATGATATCTCAAGGGCTCTTATGTAATATTTTTTGCAACTGGATATTAATGCTCCTCCTTTAGTCATGAGTAGATTTACACATTGTCTTTTTTGGTTTAAGTCTCTATTTCTTTTACTTTAAGTATATATGAATAATGCAATAAGCATCGGAGGTTCTCAATTTCTTAGCCTTTATTATAGAATGATAGAAATTGATATGGGTGAAGCTTGTTTTCTTCTGTCAATGATTTTGCATCTAGAGTCGTTTTTAAAATCTATGATATATTCACTGATGTTGGCATTGAAGTTGTAAACTTTGATTAATAGAATGCGATGTCAGTCTTTATCCATTTTCAGATTGAAGTTAATTTCTCGCAAACAAGTCCTCCATTTCTCTCAAAATTTTGCGTATAGAAGGGGCTATATAGGTATGATAATTTCAGAGTTGGCTTGATCAATTGCTCTTCCTAAAAGTAAATATTAATTACCAATTCTTTTAAATTGCTAACATAAAAAAATTCATTCATTGAGCAATGAGAAGAAGTGCAAATATAAAGATCTCCGATGAAACGAACAAATCTCTCAAAATTTCAGAGTTCAAACAGTAACTTAATGTGGCCTTAGCAATGTTCAAATTGGTGACCAGTCACATGCCATAACAACAGATATTTATTATTTTCCAAATTTCCCTAGAAACCAAATAGAAAATTAAGTAATAAAATTTAAAAACTAGCAGTTTACTGTTTTGGTGTTGGGAAAAAGGGGGTTATTTTGCTCTGGAAATGGTTACATTGTACAAAGATGAGCCATTGAGTTGCATTCTCAATCAGAGGGGTTGCTCCTCTGTCTTTTTAATTGTATGACCATACTCACAGCTCAACATATAAAGATTCAAGAATGTTCAATGTACTTAATTTCTGCTTGAAATAAATTAATAATTTAATAAATTATAAAATTTACAGAGAATGTTTTCTGTTCTTTCTTTTTTTGATTTTGAAATTTTCACTTTCAGTCTTCACATTTTTTATTTTTTAAATTTTCTAATGTCTTTGCTTTTAGGTTTGGCCATTTGGTTAATTTCCAAAATCAAGAATGTCTTCAATATATACATATATATACCCGACGAATCCACACACTTTGTTTCAAAAAGTGACATCCCCGTCCCTGTCCCCTAACCCAAGTTTCCTGGCAACATATATTTCTCTCTCTTTCTCTCTCTCTCTCTCTCTATATATATATATATATATGGCCAAAGGCCTAATGGAAGAATGGAGAATCTCCAGAAACTATATTGTGAAACACTTCGATCACTATGACAACAAAGTAGAAGAGAATTTGATGTTTAAGGCCGAATCATATTGGCCCTGTATAGCAGTTGAGCGGCCAGAGGATCGAACAACTCTAATACCAATGTAATGAACAAGGTTCGTTATAGCAAGGTAAACACTCCAGAAAAGCTTGGAATATGTAGATTTCCATCGAGGATACAAGAATATATATATTAAAATGTATGAATGATAATATGTTACAAATGAGAGTTAGGGCTTACTTATATACCCTAAGCAAGTACCTCTTCATGGAAGGTCATGTCCCATTTAGACATGCCTCTTTAGTACTAATTACTAATAAACTAATCATTACTACAATTATCTTATATATATATAGATATATATATATATTATTCATAACAATCTAGTACCGAGACATGGTACAAAAGGAAGCTTTTAGTACTACTCTATAGACAAGCAAATTGCTGACAAAGCCTCTATCCTAGAATGAAGTCTATATTCTTCGAGGACAAGCTTGGAGTAATTGAGGATATCTCTGTCAGCAAGAGGGAGTGATGAAATTGCAGCATCCAAGACAATCATTCTCTCTGGGTCAGGCTGACCAAGATTGGGGAAAATGGTTCAAAGTGATAACATCAGGGACAAACATTCTCCCTATGTCAACTATGTTGACTAGATGAGGGAGAATGGTATTGCAGAGGACAATCATTCTTCCTGTGTCAAGTATGTTGACCAAATTAGGGAGAATGGTTCGGTAGAGGACAATCATTCTTCTTGTTTCAAGCATGTTGACCGGAATTGACAAGAATGGTCCTAGAGGCCCAAAATCACTCAGTTGAGTGGGTGTCCTTCAACATCAGGCTTAGATTACTCTCTAGATAGGTGAGTGAGCTCATGTAACATCAGGCTTTAAATTACTCAGGTAGAGTGTGGCCTTTGGATTTGGGACCATATTACTTAAATAGATTGAGTATGTCCCTAGGGTTTACCACGGGTCAAAGAGATTGACTAGGATGGTGGTGAACTAGGACTAGTTAGAATACCATCGGCCAGAGGTGCCAACCATAATCATGGTGACTAGTTGATGCTAAAGATATACCATGTGCCAGGAGTACTGACTAAGATTATGGTGAGGATGCACCATAGGTTAGAGGTACTGACCAAAATTATGGTAACTTGTTGATGTTAATGATTTACCATGTGTCACAGTTGTTGACCAGAGTATTATAATTGGATAATGCTGATGCTATTGATTTACCATGTGTCAAAGTTGTTGACTAGATTATGGTAATCGAATGATTCTGATGTTGGTGAATTGTTATAATCTTTTCTTAGAGAAATTTGTCAACATGAGAACATCTAGATAGTCATTATGAATAGTTCCCTAGCTAAGAGGGAATGTTGAATTTTGTAGCTATGGTCGATCTTCATAGTTAATATTTTGGCCCCTAATGCATTTATAATTATAAATCTAAAGCATGTTCTTCATGCTACTATCAAAAGAGAAAATATGTGACATGTTCTTCATCTCGGTTTTTAAAAGAGAAATTTTTAATTTATAATATTGAATTCCTTGGCCCTGAAACTTAAAGTCAATCCTCCAAGAAATCAGGTTGGCCTGCGCCTTTGGTCACACCCATTCAACATCCTAGTCAAGTATAAATAGAGGCTTCAACCTCCTCCAAATGGGCAACTCGATCATCATTTGTGTAGAGGCAATGCAAATCGTCTAAGGAAAGAAATAAGGACAAATTTGAGGTAGAATAATGAACGAGTTTGAGGTAAGACAAAAGGGTGGATTTTAGCCAAAACATAGGGCAGATGTGAGGCAGGGATTTGAGGCAGAACAAAGAGATATGAGGCTTATCTAAAGGGCAGTTAACCAGGTGCGACCACGGTTGTGTTTGACTTTATGTTGACTTGATGTATCTCTGTTGAATTTAATGATTTCTCTAAAAAAAGGTTGTGGGGTTTTTCAAGAGAACACGTGTGTTTCCTCTAGAGGTCTAACTCCTCAATGAGGTCGAATTTCCAACAACGATGATGATGTCTAATTATGCCTAGAAGTCCCTCAAACATTAAAATAATGGGCAAGAACTAATCACCAGTTGACCTTGTAGCTAATGTAAAACATGATAAATCTCCAACAAGAGGGCCGAAATGCTCACATCATGCTTTCATATGCCCTTCTAGGGCTTGTGTTGAGCTCCTATAGTGGCATGACAAATGTAGAGGGCTCCAAAAATCAAGTTCTAGGGTTTGGCCCTTAGATATCTCTGAAAATCATCCTGTAGCCCCCAACTGTGTGTTTGGGGTATAGTCCTGAGGCTGTGGTCCAATGGCTACGTGTGGATGTTTGGTCTCCACAAGTCCCATAGTGTTGAAATTAATGTTGGACACCTAATCCTCTAAGGGTTATGCTGTGGAAGATAAACCCTCAAAGGGAGTCCAAGAGACCTTGGAATATGGAATCCAATGGTCACTCCCATGTATTATAAATGTATATCATTTGTTAATAGAAAATGTATTCATGCTTTACCTTATTTTGCTGTCCACATTCCATGTGCATCTGACATGGTATCAGAGCGTAGGCCATCCCTAGGCATTTCAAATCCTATTAGCTCTACATCATTTCTAGAATTTGTCTGCCATTTCTCTATTTATAGAAATATTCTAATGTTGCTCTGCTGCACCCGGGCGCTCTAGCAGACCGTTTAATTACTCTTTGTGAATGTGTATGCATTGAATGTTGGTTGGAATATTGAAATTTGTGCATTGAGACTGTTATACTGGAAGTCGTTGGAGGTTGCGTTACTTCATTACCATCATTGACTGTGTTAATTATTTTACCGAGCGACTGCATGTTGTCTGCACACTGAGAACTTGCTTATAATGAGTTTTACAGGGATGGCTATTTTCTATGTCCCTTTCCTAGAAGGCATTGTCACAATACTTAGGCATTCTTGCTATTCTTGGGATTGTCTTGTACGTCATTTCATTTTCCTTAGGAGCTGGTCCTATACCAGCTTTACTTCTACGTGACATTTTTGCGTCACGCATCTGTGCCAAGGCTGTTTCTCTGTCTCTTGGAATGCATTGGGTTTCAAACTTCATTATTGGTATATATTTCCTCAGCATTTGTAATAAGTTTGGAATCAACAAAGTTTATTTAGGATTTGCTATGTCTTCCTAACCCCGAAATGAGCGGTGTGCATGCCTCTGCCATGCCTTGCTAACGTCGTGAACTAGAATTATGATGCAATGCAACAATATGCTGCATCTAAGAAGCAACTGGTGAATTTATGTTTGATCCACAATTATAAATGTTATAACCCTTCCGCTTCATGTTTTTGTCTCTATATTCCTCAACCTTTTCAGCATGTTTGTTGAAACATACAAATTATTACGTGTTGTAATGTGCCTCATGCCCTCTGCTAGGATGACTTTCATGTTCAAACCGATTTGTAGTATCCTTCTCAAAATCCTAATTTTGAGAAATAACAGGTCCATAAACACGTGATTTGAACTTTTTGTCCCTTGAAGGGGCTCTTTCAGCAACTGCACATGACCATAGTTCTCTTCCCCTTCAATATGAACTATTCGAGGTCATTCACATTACTCGGATTTGAATGCACAATCTTCTGCTGCCTGCCCAAGGGCCTGCTATTCACACAACATTTCCTGTCGACTCCTCATAACTTATTACATATATCGCTTTGGCATCACTCCTCCCTCGCACACCGCGATTCCTTCAAACTGCCATACTACGTTATATTGTCGACCCGACTCCGTCTTCACTCCCGTGGAAACATTTGAATGAACTTCAAGATTTAAAGCTCCCACAATACTGAGTGTTTGAGAGCCCATCCATTACAGTAATCACGAAGGGAAAGCCCGAATGCTTCCGGGTACGAAGCAATGGAATCTTAACCCAGGTTTCTGCAATTGGTGTCCAATTCGGGAAGACGAGAGCCGCAACGAGTTACAATTAGGGCGTGGGAATGATACTCGCAGTGTACTGAGACTATCAGACGAACGAAATCATGGGAGTATGCCTCCGGCATGCGATCTGTGCATAAGTTATTAGACACAGATGTTTTTGCAGGTTATCAGACTTGGTGCAGATTGGAACTGGAACAACCTCTAATTTAAGTTAAATGGATTGGAGGACAAAAAAACTCCTTAACTCCATTAGTATCTTCTACAGGAATTAACATAAGAAATAATAGTGATAAGGTTCGAAGGTGCCTTCACACAGGAATTAATATGTTGCATATTTCTTAAAGTGGAATTAATAGCTTGCATGCTTTCCTCGCTCGATATGTTGTGTGCTTTCACAAGTAAGTTAATGGTACAATGATTGTTGCTGAAATCATTTCAATTTGGTAAAGAATTCATGAATCCAAGTAATTAAATTTACTTCAAAAAAAAGGAGGAGTTTTTCTACTTAGCAAAATTTCAGAAAGCAGTAAGGTAGATACCCTCCATTGGCTACACCGTATTTCCTATTCTACTGCCATTGGCTTATATGCTTAGATTGAACTATTGCCATAGTATAGTGAAGTTGGTATTGAAGTTTTTTTAACTAGTTTTTTATCTAATCAAGAAGGTAGAAAGTTGAAAATTAAAAGCAATGTTTTTTGGTGGAGAGTTCAGTCATTTCCTGCCATTAGAACTATTACATGTTGATTGTAATAATGGTGCACTTGTTATGGCTCTATTTGGTGGTGTATTAGAGTTTCTCAAAACTCTGATACAATCTACTGTTGAAGACAATTAAAATCAGCGAGAACACTCTTTGTGATATTAAAACATGTCTGCAGAATACACAGGAAAAAGTAGACTTTTTGGAGCTTGAATCTCAGCTTCAACGAGCAGAATTACAATAGTGGAGTCATCATTCTCAACTTGTCTCTGTTCAGAACATTGAAACAAACTACCTTAAGCAGCAAATCAATAATGTTGCAGTTGATTCAGTTTTAATGCCCAATGAAGCAACAAAGTTGCATGCAAATGCAGAAACTCAGCATATGCTTCCCAAGCTCATCATTAGACCTTGGAAGAGCTTGTCCATAACAAACAAACATAGAATAGAGCTTGGATATGACAAGGATGTGTCTTTCATATTCTAGATTACTTAAAGCCCATCTAGTTTCAGAGTGTTGGATTCCTTCATAATAGTTCACCTTCACCTGTTCCAGATTTTGCTCCTCCATGTTCACAGACAAAAGTTGTTAAATGCCAACACTGTGATCGAGTTGGCCATATGAAAGATCACTGCTTGATCTTCATCCATGTGAGCATTGTCATAAAACCACTCATCCTTCAAACAGATGCTTCAAAAACAAGCCTCTTGCAAGAACAAAAATTCATCTTGGATGGATCGCTTCTTGGCAATGGGCTTCAATAGCCAAGAAGATATTTCATTCATATGTCAGAACTTGTTCTAGAGTATTGAACAATCTTGCGTTGAGTTTTCTCCATCATCTCACTTTGTATCTGATAGGGGGGGAAATGATGGTCATCTACAAGCTTCAAAGGCACATCAAGCGAGCTTGAGCCACAACCTGCGATACCAGATTCAAAGTTGTAGCAAGAGACAAAGATGCCCCTAAGCATGCCTTCAATTGGTAATACCTCTTCAAAGAATTGGGGACACTTCCTCTAGCAGAAGACTTCAGCTTCTTGCTAGTTTTGGAAGAGTTCCAGGAATTGGCCATCCTTAAACCATCACAGGTTGAGACCTCCCTTTTCAGGTTGAGGTTCTCCCTTTTTATGCGGGGTGAGACCTCCCTTTTTAGGGTTGAAGGTTTCCCTCTTCAAAACGTCAAGAGCACTGCCTCTAATAGAAGACCTTAGCTTCTTGCCAGACCTGGAAGAGTTCCAAGAACTGCACTAAGCGTTCCAGTGTTGGTGGTCATCCTTAAACCGCCTCCCTTTATACCAACATTTCAAAGAGCACATTCAACCTAGTGCTGCCATGCATTTTTGCACGTTTTGTATTACAACGCTCTTCTTGGATTCATACATAACCCTTCAGATTAAGGTGGGGAATGTTGGACACCTAATCCTCTAAGGGTTATGGTGTGGAAGATAAACCATCAAAGGGAGTCCAAGAGACCTTGGAATATGGAATCTGATGGTCACTCCCATGTATTATAAATGTATATCATTTGTTAATAGAAAATGTATTCACACTGTACCTTATTTGGCTGTCCACATTCCATGTGCATCTGACAGGAAACTAGGGCCAAATTCCACCTTAGGACAACTCATATGATGGAGATGATTATTGCATTAGATTCCTCGTTTTGAGAGGTTCAATTTTGATATAAAGATCATCTCATTCTGACAAGAAGCAATGGAATTTTGAGTTTATTCTTTCTCATGCACAAATTGTCAAGGTTGGCCTTAGTCAAATGTACACTAATGAAGCCCAATGGATGTGTCTTCTCATTGTTGACGAAGTGTATAAATAGGAGTGACCTCTCTCTCATTTGGAGATCATCTCAACACATCACATCATCACTTTCCTCCCTTGATTGGTTCGTAAAGCTCAAGGACAATCTCTCTCTTCTTTGCATGTGTGGCAGGGGGGCGAAATTTTAAGGGAATAGGGCAGCATTGACCAATGTTGACTTGGACTGCTGACCATGCGTTGACTTCGATCTGGATGGAAATTTTCCGATTTCTGAAGGTCACATTGATTGGAATGGTTTTCAAGGTAATTGGCACAGTTTGACCGAGTTGACTTCAACATTGATTTTTCAATTTGAATGTAGAATTTACAGCATGGTTTTCTCTCTCCTTTTATTAGTTTGACTGATCTGTTTTGGGCTAACTTTGACCCTCTTGGAAGGCTGAATTCTTCTGTTGTTGGCTGAGTTGGAGGACATTTTGGCACTGCTTTGACCACCGTTGAATTTCTGGTTAGGGTTGCAGTTGACTGCTGATTCGACATGACTATTTTGGGCAAGTTAATTTGATATTTGTACTCTCTCTCTTTGCTGAACTATTGAAGAATAATAAGAGGATTTGATCAAAGGGTTTCCCCACATTGGGGTTTGCCCTTGGCATCCGCCATATCTTGTGTCCTCTTATCTTGGCTTGTGTTTTGCACTTGTTTTTATGTTCTATCCGTATTTACTGTCATTGTGTTTAAGTTAATGTGATTGCTACTGGATATAACTGGAGATCGTCATTGGGCTACTAAAGGAACATTGAAGTAAATTGTACAAAAGCATAAAACATACCATTGTTATCTAAAATTAACATGTGTTCCAATCTCGGGCAGAACTATGTATGCCTAAGAGCCACTCTAGGCACAATTTCTTTAGTTGAAAAAATCACTCTAGGTTCAGGGCACAAAACTGGGTCTCATGGGTCTCCAAGTGATGAATACGTTTGATTCTGCTCCAACGTTGAGGGCATTGAAGATGATGCTTGCTCTCCCATGTCTCAAGGCATGAGACAAACCTCATTTGGGTCCCTAGATCAATTACTAAGGCATGTGATCATTGTTAAGCCGACTGGGGGTATGCTGGTCCAGGTGCATCATCCCATGAATAATAATGAATGCAAGTATGTTGTGGGTGTTGAAGGTGCCCATGGCTATGAATGATGCTCTACAGTTGTTCGGAGTCCCATGGCTCTCAACGCATCATTTGTAGGTATCATTATGTATCTCTAGAGGAATTAGACCCTAGTTAAGTTGCCTAGACCTATAAATGGAACCACTTGCCAATTACACACAATACCCAGTGCTGCAATTTTCACCATTAGGTACATCAATCAATATTGCTTTAAAGTAAACCAAGCTTGAAAGAAATGGGAAAAATAACACTTCATATGTGGCTTCTTTTCCAAAATTGGGGCCTTAGTCATTTGGTAGGAGTGATTAATAAACCATTCTGTTAAGTGTTCACAACCCCTAGGGGGAAATGACATGTCCTTGGTCCACCATTCAATCGATAGGTGCCATGTGAATAATGATGGAACAGAGGGGAAAAGACTTCATAGCCAAGTGCCTTGGTCAAAAGGATCGACCATGGTGAAGTACCTCATCTAGGGTGTATAGATGTGAGGAGGGAGCAATCATGGATGCATGAGCTACCTCGGCCTTTGTTTTTCCAACCCTCTGTATTTCCTTTTACTTTTTCTTGACTCTTATTTGTATTACTGCTCGTAGATCAAGGAATATGAGCTTGCTTTGTATGATGTATAACAGTTGTTATCCCCTTTAGGATGGGGCAGTTCATCGTCCATCAGGGGGCTAGGACGTGTAAGGGTTCCTTGTCTTCTATGAGATAGGGAAACATTGTCCTAGAAATTGGGTGATGGCCATATGAGAGAGGTAGAGCTCATGCTTACCTTTTGCCCATGTGCTAATTTGTAACTCTCGACCATTTTTTGCATTTTGATTTTTCTTTTTCTTTTCTTGGGGCCATCACATGCTCTTTCTTTTTCTTTTAGTTGCATCAACCTCCTAGGGTGCATTTCCAGGACCTACCTAGCGTGGATGCCAAATCCCAATGAACCAATAGTTAGTTGAACCTTAAAAAGTGATGTAGAATAAGGGCTTGTAATGTAAGATGGAAAGTGGTAAGTATGGAATAGGGACAGATGGGGCTACACTATCTCAATCATGGTTTCCCAAGTAATGACCCTTCCTAAATCCATGGGTCGTTAGGAGAGGTCACATTGGACTAGAATTGTAAATTAACCCCTCATTTAAGGTGAGGGAACAAGACTATGGGCCAAGACCCTTCTTTCTTGCAAGTTACCCCATAATTCATGTCAAAATGCGCAAATACAAACAAGCATATACACCAGATTGCAAAATGAATAAAGTAGCTTTTGATCAAAAGCCCACCTTTCAACACGTGCTCTTGACAAATGGGCAAGACATATGACTGATGCAGGTGGTGGAGATATGAATGGCACGTCACATCGACTACAAAGTGGCTCTTAGGGGTTGTTGGATGGAAGTGTAACCCACTTTTGGTGAGTAACACTTCCCATGCAAGGTGTTCTCTCCTTGAGGAAAATCATGGAGTAATAAACATGTCATCAAGCTCACATGTGGGAGTCGAGGTGGGTCAAACTAGCTATTGGGGACTTCTTATGCAATTGTTGTGCTACTATTTGTCATTTTAGCTTTAGGTCAAGTCAAATGTGGCGAAGTTGGACCATTTCATGGGATGTAGACACACCTTTCAAGGTCAAACAACTAATTTAAGCATGAATCAAGGGAACATTGGTCATTATTTTCAAGAAAAATAATTTATGGACTTCTTCCCTAGTTGGATGGATTGATCCACTTTTTGTGGGGATGTATTATCTCTCAATGTGCATGTGAGTTTGATCACTTTATTTTATTGTTTCTTAGTTTATATAAGTAAATTAGATCTAGAATTTCCTTGCTAGATCTAAGGAAATTCCCCATATGATTTTATTTTCATTTAAAGGAAGTTCCTTACCACCTCTATATGAAGGAAGGGCTTTCTTATTTATAATTCAATGTTGGATAGTGGGAGTATTTCTCTCCCTTGGGGATTAATGTAAATATTTGTTGGTGTCTACTAGGATTTCATGTTTACTATGTGGTATGTGTTTTAATAAAGAAGGTTTTTCTTTCTTGGTTCCTTTTGCAATATTTTTAAGGGTTTGAATTTGTAAGTGATTCAAGATCACCGAAAGGTGTAGTGAGATTGATCCATCGAGGGGCAACATTGTCCTGTGGATAGGCATGTCAAAGACATAGGTCTTCATGTCTTCCTTGTTGGTGTGAAGTAATAACTGAGCCTTTTTTCTAGGCAAACACTTGTGCGGGTCCCCTTTGTAAACACTTGGTTTGTTTAATGCCATAGTCAATCCTTGCTCTGAGGGAAATCTTATCGAGGAATCCTCAATAGTGGGTTTTTGACTTTATAGTGTGCCATAATTGGCTAGAAAATTACCCATCGTTAGATACTAGTCTATCCTCTAATCCAATATTTTGGGTAACTGACTAAAGGAGGGTAATTCTTCTTAGTATCCTCTCTTCATTGATATTCCCTTGATTCTATCACCCTTGAAGATTGACTCTGTTCTTCACATCCCTCCATCATCGATATTTTTTTCCTCTTAAACTGAACTTTGATCACTTGGGTTATTTGTGATATCACCTTGCTCCTTGTTGCATGGCCCTAGTGATTCTTTAGCGAAGTTCCCTTTGAGTCAGAGGAGAACCGACCTTAAGTGGCAAAAGTAGGTTGTTGCAGTGACAGTGGGTGACCTATCGAGGATCCACATGGATTATACAATGTTGATTGAAGCTTCTACCATTCTAATGTACAATGTGAGTAGTAACTCTTCCCTTGCCTTTGTTTTATCAAGCACCCAAACTTGCCTTTTTCTTTCTTTCTTTGATATGGCTTATTTAACAAGATTATCAGGTAATAATGATGATATGGTGCCCCTTTTACGATGGGAAGTTTATTGATTCATCAATGTCAGATTGCTTATTGAGAGTTCCTTTTACTTTGATAGGCTTTGTTATCTTCTGGGGAGGTACGTTAGACTTTTCATGACAAGACCATTGTAGATCCAAAGAGTTGCAAGTCAAAAGCCTTGTAGGCCATGTGATGACTATGAATTATGGTATCTTGGGCCTATTATGATAGGCCTGCTCAATCCTTTTAGTCTACACTCTCAAGTCCATTCATCCTGGATAGGAATGGAGGCCTTGGGATTGATCTATTTGGACACATGGTTTGCAAGAGCCATTGGTTAGGGGTGATCGTAGTATGTAGGGCTTCGCCAGCCCATGTCATGAGCGCACCTATATCTTTTCCACATGGTCATGTCTCATAGAGTCTGTATGCATATTGTTTGGTCGTGGTACAGTATAATGCAGTTTCTCCACATGGCAGTCTCATAGTTTACAATGTCCCATGTTTTATGGGGCACTCAGATTCATCAAGAACATGTGCAGAGCAGAGATATTGATTGAAATCCTGCATTAACATCACAAGGTCTAAGGTGAGAATGATATAGTAATGGCAATGTCCGTAAATCAAACAACCTAGATCCAAATATCAAAGCAAGTAAAACTCAAGGTTGTGAAAACAAACAAATGAAAAAAAAAGGAGAAGTTGAATTTTTTTTTTTGCGTTTTTTTGGTTGAATAAAATGATGGACCAGTGCCTTTTCCTACACAAAATCTAGGTGAAGCTAGGGGTGTGGGATGGGACAATGTCCTTAAATCAAACAACCTAGATCCAAATATCAAAGCAAGTAAAACCCGAGATTGTGAAAACAAACAAATGAAAAAAAAACAAAAGGAAAAGTTGAATTTGTGGAGTCACTACACAAAATCCAGGTGAAGCTTGGGGTGTAGGATGAGACAATGTTAAGGGGGAGGATTGCCTCTCAAATATTATCTAGGGTTACGAGGATCTTTTCAAGGATGGATTGTGGGATTGGTCCACGGAGAATTCTCTCCAATTACAAGCGAGGTGATCTCAAAGTTTGGCCAAGGAAAGAGTTAAGAGCCCTAGGACATCCTACCTCAATGCAATGATACAAGTCTTCAATGGTCAAAAGGGAAAGGAAAGAGAACTATACCTTGAGTTACCATCCAAGTGGAGCATGGTGCCCTTCTTTGACCTTGTTGTAGCTTTGTCGTCAAGCAAACCAACAAAAGTATCCTAATCTACCCTTGAACAACAACTAAACCATCACTGATTTAAGTTTGGTGAATCTCAAGATGAATTCAAAGCAAAACTTATTTGGCCTTAAATTTGTTGGGTGTGTTATATTCTTTCGACGATTAGCCCCAGGCGTGAAGCTAGGGGGTTGTGGGGGGAGGTGGCTAGAGCCCCCTTCGTTGCGTCGGGCACAACGCCTCGGATTTGTTTTTATTAACCCTATATTAGGTGGGTGGACCTGCCTACGGTTTTGTGCATGGATTTCACACATGGTTTTGGGCATGATGGTTTTCTGCCCATGGTATTTTGTAGATCCATTCAAGGGAACTGTGGTTATGTTCTAACTTCTAATCCATGGTTAATGGATTGGAGTTTATGGATGCTTCGGCATGTATATATATGTATTGTAACATTGAAAGGAATATAATGAAAAATCAATCTGGTAGTCCCGGTTTTGGGATCCAGGGGAAAATCTTTGTGTACATCTATTTTATGTTTTATTCTCTTGCCATGGCTTATTTTCTGTTTTTAAGAATTCGTTTGTAGGTAATTTCTGTACAGGGTTAAAACCTACAAAATTCATTCCAATTTGTTGGTAATTCGTTTAAGAAATTATTAAAAAAAGCTACCATCTAGAGTGATTGTTGCAGAGATTTGCATTTCTTCTCTTTTGAGCCATGTACTACATTCTTCCTCGCTTCAGTGTCACATTCATTTCCTCAGACCTTTGTCATACTCCATAGCTCTTCCCGCTCAATTCCAGATATGGTATTCCCTTGCTTGCTCTACCCCTTGCCCGCTCCAGGTTCCACATTTGAAGTTTGAACCCAACGTCAACTCCAGACCCGAGAATCATCACTCGTAGGGTTATAGGCTAGCCACTATAGTGTGAGTTGTGACAAGCTACAGCCCAACTCCACTAGTGACAGGCTAGCCACTAGGGTTAAGGTTATAGTCTTCTTTGGAAATTCATTTTGAGAGAACAGTGTATAATATTGGTGTATAATATTAACGGCAGGTACAAGGGTTTTTAGTTTATTTTTGGCTGTGTTTATGCAATGGAATTGTATGATACACAAGTACTCCTTTGAAGAAATTATGTTTTTCATTTAATTTGAAGGTTTATTTATTATTTCTCAACATATCTTACGTTTATAACTTTCAACATTTTTATGGACTTCTTGTGAATCTGCTTTTAAATTTTGAATAAGATGATATGTTTTAAATGCTATTTTCATTTGGCTCATATATGTTCAGTGAGTACATTGAATTTTATGATATATATTTTTTTAATTTCCAAATTTTGTTGTGTTGTATTTCATGCCAATTGTTTTACTCTGTTGAAATTCAAGACCATCAAATTCAAACTCTAACCAGGTGACTTACCTTGCACATTATGGTTTATTTGATGGGTTGATCACAAATGCAGGATGGATTAATCATGTGCAATGTGCACTCACAGCACTACATGTTGGATTAGAGTTTTATTGAGGTTATATCAACGGCATCGTGTAGAACTAATTTCTTAATGTCTTGACAGGAAACCTTCAACAATTCTCTGGCTTTTTGCCTTGTCTTTTGAACTTGGGAGAGTAGGCTCAGGACCACGCATTCATGGGCTATTTGAACGGGCTTTAACTGATCAAGAGACCCAACAATCGGTGATGTTATGGCGATGCTATCTGGCTTATGAACTCCATGTAGCAAATAATCCTGATGCTGCTCGGCGCATATATTTCAGAGCTATTCATGCTTGCCCATGGTAAGTATTTCTATTTGGCACCATGCCTAATTACTTACTGTTTTTCGCTGTTTGATGGTTTTGTTTCTTTTTCTTTACATAATGTATATATGATACAGGAATGCTTTATATTATTTATTACTTTGCACTGTTAGGCACTTTTGCCAAACACCTTTTTTTTCAGTACGAAAAAAGCGTAATATATTATCATATGAGATCAAAATACGTTTTTTGTCATCACCCATCCATGTCCTATACCTCATATATCAAATCTGGGAAAGCAGGCACGCTTCCCATCCAGAAAACCAGTTCGTAGTATACACATCATATTTCATAATATGGCCCAAATGCAGTTCAGCGATATAAAATAGATTGCAAATTTGGTCAAAAAGATCAAAAAGTAGTAAAGCATCCTCCAGTGCATCATTGAGTATATGTACATAGTAATCACATGTTCCCCCCACATCTATTCACAACATGAGGAAAAGAGGCAGGCAGATTTTCAAAAAAGGAAAAAAAATACAGAGTATACAAAAAGGCAACCATAGTTACCCAGGAAATGGAAACAGCCCAGCATCCAGAATAGTGTCTCCAAGTTTGATTTCAATGTGCATACCGCCCAAGTGTTCTTGTAGACCCCTCTTTGATAGTTCATCTGCTTGTTGATTGTATTCTCTTCCGATATGCATGATTGATGTGTTACTGAATTGTGTCCATGGATTGTCGATCTTCCAGAGCCATCCAAGGAGCAATTGTTGTTTAATTTTTTCACATCCATTGACATGCTCAATAATAATCTTGGAGTCCCCAAATATATGGATGTCAGGGATGTTGAGGAGGTGTGTAAACCATAAAAAGCCCCAGAGGGCCATTGCTTCAGCCCTGGTATTCGTGCCGCTGCCCGCATTCCAGTGTACCCAAAATTCCTGTTCTTTTGAAAAAGCTATCCAAAAGCCGCATCCAAGTGTTTCTTTGAGCTGCGCCATCGAAGAATCCTGCCAGATACTCCATCTGAGAGCCTGGCCGCTTGTGATTTTCTTTTTTATTTCTAGTACCAAGTGAAATAACCATAGAGTGACAGCATACAGAGCGCTCAAAAACCAGCATAAAGTTGTCATTTGAGTTTTCAAATATGTTCCTGTTCCACCACTTCCATATCGACCAAAAAAGAATTGGGGGAATGATCCTCCATGAATGCTTCTTTGTACTCCACCATTGCATACAAACCACGATGCTGTCAAAATGTTTATAAGGGAAACCAATATAAGATGCCAATTTTCCCCATACCTGAACCATGAAGGGGCATTTGAGAAACATATGCTCATTGTTTTCCTCCACCTTTCTGCAAATTGCGCAGATACTTGGTCCATGCCACTGCCTCTATTGTAGATTTTCCCAAGTGAGATTTTTGTTTTTGTAGACCAGCGAGAAGAAAATGATGATTTTGATGGGAATTTTGGTCTTCCAAAATGAATAAAAATCACATATACCCCCAGGCTAAACCTCCCTTCCACGGAGTGTGTCATTGCAGTGATGATAATATTGGCGATATATTGCCGAATATTGGAAATATCACGATATTTTTGGCAAGCCGAAATATCGCTGAGAAAATATTGCGATATTTTGGCTCCCAAAAATATCGCGATGTTTCCAAGATATCATTGATATCTCGGCAAAATATCGCGAGACGACAGAAAATATCACCAGGCGTGTTATGCCACAGCTAGAAAAAGGGAAAATTGTTTTTTTTCTTCATTTCTGTTTCTGAGTGTTGGAGAAGGAAGGGGAAGAGTTTTGTGGTGGTCATCAAGGAGGGTTTGAGGATCAAACAACGATTATCACCACCAATTAAGAGTTTTTTGTGGATCAAAGATTGAAGAACAATGAGACAAACTTCATTTCTTCCATTAACGGATATGTTCTTAAAAACCCCTACGTTAATGATTTTTTCATAGATTTAGGGTTATGCTTGCTTGCCTCTTTGCCTACCAACATTTTGTTTCTTTGTTTTTTTTCCATTTGCTATGATTTTCATGCCCATGAGCCAATGCAAGGGTTTTCTCCATATTTGGACAGCAAGCTTCATTTTTTTTTCAACTTTCTTATGCACTATCTTATTGCCATTTTTCATTCACATTGCAAAATGCAAATAATGTAATAATTTTTTTTAAGTGAGGTGGTTATTACTTATTATTTTTTGTGTTGGGGGGTTTAATGTCGATTTTTTGTTTTATTTTGTGCCCTAGGTTTGAATTAGTTCACTACAAATGACAAATATGCCAAAAGCCTTGGACCCATTTTGGGAGTATGGGGAGGTTGTTGGTGGGGCAAATTGGGCATATATATCATGCAAATTGTGTGGGACCAAGATGTCAGGAGGGGTTACACGATTGAAATACCATCTGGCTAGATTCACTGCACATGATGCCAATGTAATGCCTTGTATGGTTTCTAGTGTGGAGGGTATACAAAAAGCTCTTGAAGCAATTGCTAAACAAGAAAGAAATGACGCTGCTACGGAGAGGCCAATGGTCTCAAATAGATAGCTACTAGTTTTATTTGTTTTGCAACTTTTGCTACATAGAAGTTTATAACTCATGATGATGAAATACTTTTAAAGTTTTATATATGTGATGTTTTTATGTTTGAGTGCTTGATTGGACAATTATCAAGGATCAACAGGATATGTGATGTTATTTTGTCTGAGTCCTTGAAAGGACAATTTATCAGGGATCAGCGTGATTTGGTATCGCCTTTGAAGTTTGATGTATCATTTCTATTTGACATCATGTATATCAGTGCTTTCTCCATATTTATGTGCCAATGTGTTTAGTTCATGTTGTTATTGCTTTATATGTTTAGAAATCTGAAAAAAATGAATATATTATGCATTTTTTAGGCTTGCCGATATTTACCGATATTTTCGCCGATATTGCCGCTAAGATGTTTTCTGGACCCTCGCTGATATTTTGCCGATACATTTTTAACATTGATTATATGTATCAACAACCATGATATTCCCCGCCTTTATCTTGCCCGTCCAGACAAACTGATCACTATTCCCTTCACGACAGATTCCTAGTAATTTCATGTTGGCACATATCCGATCCCATTCCCTCGTCATTTGCCCAACCAGACCCAGCTCCTCTGTGCTTTTCCAAATAGGACAAGGACCTCGCCAAGTGGACAAGACTTGGCTCCAAAACTAAATACCACATCCATTTATGCAACGAGTGAACTCCTTTGGAATGTTGCATTCCAATCCAGTGCCTAGAATGCGATCAACACCGATGAGAATCCTATGACCCGACCCCATAGACCATGCAAGATACTGTAAAAAAAAAAAAAAATATGCCTTTTGGAAGCTAAGCTAGATTGCCGAGCCCGATGGGATCCCTATACATCCTTTGTGATACCAAAACAGAAAATCATGCTCCTTCTGGTATTTATTTCTAATGATCTTACCCCAAGTACCCACACCAAAAATCCCCTTCCATAATGATTTCAGCAATAATGCCCATCCAAAGCGACGAAGATTCAAAATTCCCCAGCCCCCCATACCCTTTGGAAACGTAATTTGCGACGCCTTAGCCAAATGAAATTTATTTTGTCGACTACGACTTGCCTAGATGAAGTTGGCCATAATTCTATTAAGACTTTTTATAATAGAAAGTGGGATATGAAATAGATGAGCCTAGTATACCCCCAACTGCGTGAGTACTACTTGTGCCAGGATTATGCGACCTCCTAGTGATTGGCATCTGAATTCCCATCCAGAAATCCTTTTATAGAAATAGTCCATGAGCCACTGCCAATCGGCGATCTTATAGCTGTATGGTTTGATATGATAGCCAAGATATTTCATACCACTCATCATCAGCTCCGCAACTATCCCAAAAAGACTTTTAATATAAGCAATTACCTCCATATCACATATGTCGTGATATACAATAGACTTTTGAAGATTCATATGTAATCCAGTGGCATTAGCAAATTTTGTAAAAACATGAAAAAGAGTCAGCCAAGCAAAACGGTTTAACATCCCCATAATAAGAACATCATCAACGAAGAAACTATGGGAAATTTTGATGTCATTTCCCATGTGCAGTGCCTGAAACTGTCCATCCGACACCGCTTTTTTAATATGCAAACTCAACCCATCTGTTATGAATATAATTCATAAGAAGTAAATAAATAAAATAAATGTAAATATTAAATAATTAAATATTGATTATGTTAAATAGTCATTAAGTTAAGTGAAAAGGCATGTCTAAAAGACATGCCCATTCACGAAAGGACACCTGCTTAGGTATATATGTGTGGGTCCTCATTGTAACATTGATCACTTGTATAATTTTTATATATTAATAAAATATTATTTCAAATACCTTTGTGTATTTTACGTTCAAGCCTACAAGCTATCAATTTTTATTCTTCACCATCCAGCGCCAGGATAAATAACACTGGGGAAAGTGAGCATCCCTGTCAAAGACCCCGACCAGCCCTGAAGAACTTCGATGGATATCCATTGATGATCACAACATAATTTACGTTTGTAACGCATGCCATTATCCACTCCACACATCTGGACTGTAAACCAATCTTTTGAGGTACTAGTCTAAGGTATCCCCAGCCCAGACAGTCATATGCTTTCTGTAAATCCACGTTCAAGATGGCCATTTAGATGCTTTGTGTGGATCAAATGCAAACATTCATGGGCAATAACAACAACATCATGTATTTGTCTGTCTTGGAGAAAACTGAACTGTTCTGGTGAAATAAAATGCGACAATATACTCTTCATCCTATTCGCAATAGTTTTTGATATAACTTTGTAAATAAGGTTACAAAGCGATATGGGTTGGTAATCAGAGAAAGTGACTGATGGGCACCTCTTCGGAATGAGATCAATATAAGTGGAATTTATATGTGGGTGTATGTCCCCCTTGGTCTTCAACTCCTCCACCATGTCAAGGAGGTCGCTTTTAATGGCTCCACTATCCAGCCATTCGAGCCTGGACTTTTGTTGCCCTTAAATGATTTTAACACCTCTAGGAGCTCATCCTTAGAAACAACTTTAATTAGTTCTGAGGTTGCATCAACATCAAACATGGTGGGATAAAGATCCACACCCCATATAAGGTTCTCTGCATATATCTTCTCAGTTTGTCTGTAGGCCTTTTGGAAATGAGTGACAGCAACATTGCAGACATCCTTTTGCAACTGAAACCGATTCTCGCCAGCATCAATAATCTCCCAAATTGAATTAATTTTATGCCTTTGGTTTGTAGATCGATGGAAATTTTTTGTGTTTTGGTCCCCTTCTCTAATCCAGATTGCTCTACTCTTCAGGCGCCATGAGGCTTCATTAATAGTGAGAATATGCTTCTTTTTGAGTTCTAATACATGGATACGATTCCGGGTAGAATCAGGAGACAATGTGTATTCATCTGGGGCCGAAGAGCATCTAGTTCATGATTTATATCGAGCAAATCCTTATGCAATTGTTGTTTGTTCTTTTTTTGCCAAGCTTTTACCTCCCCGCGAAGGATCTCTAGTTTATCCATGATGTGCGCCATGGGAGATGATTCCCGACCCCCATCACGGGTCTATACTTTGCGCACCAATTCATTAAAATTCGGGTCGTCCAACCATACCTGGTTGAACTTGAAAGGAAACCCATTTCTAAACTCCGCCCTCCATTGTAAAGTAGTGGGCTAGTGATCATATATAAAATTGTTGATCACCTCAACATGAACATTTCCAAGGCACTCAACCACTTGCTCTTGCAATAAAAAACAATTCAGCCTCTTTGCAACATATATCATCCCAACTCTCCCATTGCCCCATGTAGGAACCACCTTTTTACGACATATATTGACATAGTTGTGATCCATAATAGCATCTCGGATCACCTCCGCCAAAGGGTCGATTTTCCTGGAATGTCCCCAGACTTCATCCAAGGCAAACGTACAATTTAAATCCCCCGCGATGATGAGGGATACTGGCTCCAATAACCCTGATGAAAACAACTTTTCCCAGAAAACAACCCTATTCTTGTATGGGGCATACATATTGAGAATATGGATGCTCCCCATTAGGCCTCAGATATGTCCTTCAAGCAGAATACTAACAAAACATGAAAAGGCCCTAACCTTGACCCATCGAGGGTCCCATAGGGCCACAAGACCACCTAATAGACTAGCAGCAGCCGTGGCAACCATATGCCATTCCGAGAACATTTTCTTGAAATATTGAATCACATGTGGAACCGAATGCATGGTTCCTTGTAGGAGAATGATATATGGACAAACAGAGAGAAAAAGTTGTTTGAGGGCTAGAAATTTCGGGGCAGCCCCCAGTCCCCAAATGTTGAGAGATAGAATGAAATTTATGTCAACCCCTGTGCGAGCATTTGTGCTCCAAGGGCTCGAGAAGAAGGTATATCAGCAATAGGAACTTCAACAAGGAAACTGTCGATAGGGGAGTTAAGAGGGATAGGCCTGGGTCACCCACGAAAATGTTGACTGCCACGATTTTGCTTTCGTTGGACAGTGATATTGCCGACGGAGTTAGGGCTGATGTGGGGGGAAGAGGAGACAGGTGGTTTATGTATAGTGAGAGTGCAAAGATCCAAGTTCTTTCTCTAAAGAAGAAAGTCCAGGTCACTACCAACAAAATTTGTGGGGGAGGCAAGTGGCGAGTTAGGCGGTGTAAGGCTATGCCTAGGCCCCTGGGACTGATGAGGGAAACGTGAGGGTGACAGAGAAGGTACGTATGTAATATGCGAGGATGAGGGTGCGTTATGTGTTGATTTGGGGTAGCATCGAATGTGCTCTAGCCATGAAAATTGGTTGAGAGGCTAAAGCACATGAGATCTCCAAGACCCATAAATGGTTTGGGAACTTTGGGCAGATTTTAATCGGTTTGGGAGATATTAAAATAATTAATATTTTTAATGGAGTTCCTCAGTCTAAACATAGGAAAAATAAAATATTAATGGGTATTAATATACAACTGGGTTAGAAGGGTTCAAAAGTCATGGATCAAGCCAAATCTAATCTTAGCTGTTGATTAGAGATTTAATCTCGGCCGTTGATGGACCAACGAGAAAAATATAAGAAGAGGCTTGAGGGCTAGTTGGAGGAAACATTGAGGGAGACCAGTCAGTGCGATTTCTGGAGCGAGGTTAGCTGAGAAATTCGAACTAGTGGTCTCGAGAGCAGCAAGAGGCAGCGAGTATGTAACAGATAGTCAGGAGCAACACCAGAAGATCAACGCAGAGGTTGGAGAGGCAAACGCAGAGGTAGCAGTAGATTGCGCAGTCACTGGAGGGCCTGCATGGGTGATGTAGAGAGGCCTAATGTTGACGCAGAGAGGCAGGGGATGACGTAGAGGTCAGCCAAGCTGACGTTGAGACTGAGAGAAGTGCTAAAGAATTTTTCTCTCTGTTGGGTAAGCCAGTTTGGCACCCTATTGTACTGAAGAATCGCTGAATAATAAAATCCTGCCTTGTTGCACTGGTTTTCCCACATTGGGATTTTCCGGGGACCGTTGTCCAAAATATCTGTGTCGATGTGTTGATTCTTGTGCATGTGTTTGTTTCTGTATTTGCAGGAATTTACAGGGTAAGTTCCTTAGACAGAACACCAAAGGACACCACTCACAAATAGATCACAGATCAATACACCAGTATTATTGACGTGGTTAAAACCCTCAAAGAGGGAAACAATCCATGGCCTGAGCCAATGCGGCCACTTCAGGCAATTTATTAATAAAATAATGAAAATTTACATAAGCTTCTCTCATGAACGGTTACCCTACAAATGACCCTCCATGCTCTTTAAATAGAGATCATGGACCAATCGGGTGTTAAGCCATGGATCAAGCGTTGGCAATACCGAGGAGAGAATGAACCGTCGGATCACTTCATGTCTAGAACATATCGTGACCATCGGATTGTAAGTTACAAATGTACATGTAAGGAAACACACTTTACCTAACTCTACACTAGACCAAGTTATACTTAACTATTTCCTATGTGTCAAAATATTCTAACATCTCCCCTTAAGAACAACTTGGGATAGGATTGGAGGATGTACAAATATGACACAATAGGAGAAGAAAGGAGGCATTAGAGCTTTCCCCCCTTAGTGACAACTACCTGAACTCCAACCATAAATCGAAGTTAAGTAAACTTCGCCTCTGTGAGAGCCTTTGTAAAGATGTCTGCAACTTGATCATTGGTTGAACAATATTGCACTTCAAGAACATGGTCATGAATGAGCTTTCTGATGAAGTGCATGTGTAGTTCAATGTGTTTGTTGCGTTGATGTTGGACTGGATCTTTGCATAGTTGAATGGCACTTTGATTATCACACCAAAATGTAGTTGGATGCTGCTGTTGAAAGCCAAACTCTAACAGCATTTGACAAAGCCACAGGGCTTCCTTACTAGCTTCTACGATGCCACGATACTTTGCTTCTGTTGAAGAAAGAGAAATGGCACTTTGTTTCTTGCAAGCCCATATAATAGGTCTAGAACCAAGAGTGAAGACATAACTTGCAGTAGACTTCCGATCATCAGGGTCACCAACCCAATCGGAATTAGTGAAACCAACCAATAGAGGAGATGCTTCTGCACTGTAAATAATCCCAAACTGAATTGTAACTCGAACATAACAAAGTATTCTTTTAGCTGCTTTCCAATGATTTTCATGTGGGTTTTGCATAAACCGAGCAATAAGGCCAATAGCAAAGGAAAGGTCAAGACGAGTATAGGTCAGATACAAAAGTTTTCCTACAAGCTAATGGTATAAGGTAGCATCAACTTCAGGGGAAGTACAAGTGACTAAAAGTTTGGCTCCAAACTGAAAGGGAGAAGGGGCTAGCTTACAGTCTTCCATGTGAAAGTGGCGTAGAAGATCACAAGCATACTTAGACTGGGAGAGGGAAATACCTTCCTTGGTTTGCAAGACTTGAAGACCAAGAAAATAGTGAAAGTGTCCTAAGTCTGTCATTTCAAACTTCTTTTTAAGGCTGGACTTCACATGGTTTATAAGGTTGGGATCACTACCAGTAAGGATAAGATCATCAACATAAAGAACAAGAATGATAAGAGACTTGATAAGAGACTTAACCCACTTTCTTGGTGTAGACAGTATTGTCAGAATGACACCTAGAAAAGCCAATATCTAAAAAATAGCTATCCATTTTGGCATACTAAGCCCTAGGGGCTTGCTTGAGACCATAAAGGGATTTCTTAAGCCGACATACAAGGCTGGAGTCTGTTTGTATAAATCTAGTAGGTTGTTCCATATAGATTTCTTCATGCCAATCCCCATGCAAGAAGGTAGATTTAACACGCAACTGATGGACTTCCCATTTGAAAGAGACAACAAGGGAAAGAACAAGGGGGATAGAATTCATTTTGGCAACAGGGGGGAAGGTTTCAGTATAGTCAATGCCTTCAACTTGTGAAAAAACCTTAGCAACAAGACGAGCTTTATGTTTATCAACTTTTCCAACTGGTCCATACTTGGTTCTGTAAACCCATTTGCATCTCAGAATTTATTTTAATGTTTATTGAAGGAATTTCATAAATAACTTATTGGAAAATAAGTAGGTAAACTAAATCAGTGGTTACAGTGATAGAATTTTCACATCATGTGACGAATAAGGGGCTGAAAGTCATGGCGGGGAGGAGCGATTCCCTGAGGGGCATTTAGAATATGCGGGGATGGAATATATTCGACAGGGATGTCTGACTTATTAGAGGACAAAGGGGATGAAGGAACAATGATGGGCGAGGAGCCATAATTCGAGGATCTGTGAATGTTAGAATTTCTAAGTTTAGCCGGTTAGAAATTTTTCTTGTACTATCTGATTTATTTCTTCCTACTTGTTCAATTACTTAACAAGTTATTTACCATGTAAATACTGAAAATAAATACAAGTACAATATCAACACATATAGATCATCAAATGAAAGTAAACAAGCACACAAGTGACACCGTTGTTTTTGGACTAATGTCCACGGAAAAACCCAATGCGGGAAAACCGGTGCAACTATTTAGAGGGTTTTATTATTAATGCAGTTTTCAGAATACAACCTGGGTGCCAGAATTGGCTCACCCAACAAAGAATGCCCTCGGCAGTAGTACCTTTCAGTGGGAGACAGATATTCCAATGAAATCACCGGATGAACGATCCCACAGCAACAATACAACTTCTGTTGCTTTGCGTCACTTTGATAGGGACTATGTCACCCTATCCGGCTCTTCAGCTCTTAGTCTGTCCCACGAAATTCTCCCAACACTGCCTCTAGGACCTACATTAGCCTCTCTAGCCCAGCATCAGCCTCTCTGGGCTGTGCGTCAGCGCTTGGACCCTCTACGTCTCACACGTTGCCCCTCTCTGGATTTGCTCAGCTCTTGGCTGCCTTTACGTGGCCTCTAGCTGGCTATGCGTCCCTCTCCCGACTCTGAGTTGATCCTCCTGGTATTGACTCTACCTCTCTGCTATATATTCATTGCCCCTCAGCTGCAACTCAGATCACTCACTCAATTTCCTCAGCAAACCCTACTCTAGAAAATCGAGTTCTTGATCTCTCTTGGTGTGTCCTCCAACTGACCCTCAAGCCTCCTCTTATACTTTTCTCGTTGGTCCATCAACGACCGAGATTAAATCTCTAATAACCGGCTAAGATTAGATTTGGCTTGATCCATGACTTTTGGACCCTTCTAATTTAGTTTTATATTAACACCCATTAATATTTTATTTTTCCTAAGTTTAGACTTAGGAATTCAATTAAAAATATTAATTATTTTAATATTTTAATATCTCCCAAACTGGTTAGAATCTGCCCAAACCATTTCTGGGTCTTGGAGATCTCATGTGCTTTAGCCTCCACCAATTTTCATGGCTAGAGCACATCCGATGCTACCCCAAATCAACACTCCCTCTTAGCGAGGACTGTGCTCTAGTAATACTCCTCCATGAGTATCACCCTGATCATCCAGCATTGGTCTTTGTGTTGATGCTAGGCCTCCTCGCCCAACATCCTCTGCACTGCTGCATCCTATATTGTTGCCCATGGCCCTGCCACTGCCACTGCTTCATCTGTACAGTAGCTCCCTCTGCATCTGTGTTGTTGCCCATGGCCCTGCCATTGCCACTGTTGCATCTGCACTGCATCCCCTCTCATCATGCTGCATTATGGTGTCCATAGCACTGCCATTGCTAACTGCTGCACTGCAACTCAGTTACTAAGAAGTAAGTAACTGATCCTCCCAATTCTGACATCTCTTTCAGGCTAGAAACACTCTTGATGTTGAAGCTCTCTCTGTCGCTGACAAGTAATCCCTCTACTGACCGCTGCGCTACTGCAACAACTCCATGCATCCTCTCTGCCACTGTGTTGATCCTCCTCTTGGCTCGAACTAATGACGCAAGCACTCTGCGTCACCCCTTCCTTGCTGCTTTCTGTTAGGAACAACTTTTGTCACTCAGGACAACTGTTTTCTGTGGCTACTGCTCTGCTCAGTTGATGCTTTCAGTTATCCTGTGATTTACAACCACACTCTGATACCATGTTGGAATTTCTAAGTTTAATCCGTTAGAAATTCTTCTTGTACGATTTGATTTCCTTCTGCCTACTTGTTCAATTACTTAACAAGTTATTTACCATGTAACTACTGAAAATAAATACAAGTTAAGTATCAACACATACAGATCATCAACTGAAAGTAAACAAGAACACAAGTGACACCGTTGTTTTTGGACTAATGCGGGAAAACTGGTGCAACTATTCAGAGAGAAAACCCAATGTGGGAAAACCGGTGTAACCATTCAGAGGGTTTTATTATTATGCAATTTTCAAAATACAACCTGGGTGCCAGAATTGGCTCATCCAACAAAGAATTCCCTCGGCAGTAGTACCTCTTAGTCGGAGACAGATATTCTGGCTAAATCACCGGATGAACGATCCCACAATAACAATACAACTTTTGCCACTTTGCATCACTCTGATAGGGACTGCATCACCCTATCTGGCTCTCTAGCTCTTAGTTTGTCTCACGAAATTCTCCCAGCGCTGCCTCTAGGGCATGTGTCAGCCTCTCTGGCCCAACGTCAACCTCTCTAGGCTCTGCATCAGCTTTTGGAGCCTCTGTGTCAGTGCCTGGACCCTCTGCATCTCACATGTTGGCCCTCTCTGGATTTGCGCAGCTCCTAGTTGCCTCTTCATGGCCTCTAGTTGGCTCTGCATCCCTCTCTCGGTTCTTCTCTGATCCTCCTGGTACTAACTCTGCCTCTCTGCTATGCATTCACAGCCCCTCAGCTACAACTTAGATCACTCATTCAATTTCCTCAACAACCTGCCCCAGACAATCGAGTTCTTGATCTCTCTTGGTGTGTCCTCCAACTGACCCTCAAGTCTCCTCTTATACTTTTCTTGTTGGTTCATCAACGACCGAGAATAAATCTCTAATTAACGACTAAGATTAGATTTGGCTTGATCCATGACTTTTGGACCCTTTAACCCAATTTATATTAATACCCATTAATATTTTATTTTTTGTAAGTTTAGATTTAGGAACTCCATTAAATATATTAATTATTTTAATATCTCCCAAACTAGTTAGAATCTGCCCAAACCATTTATGGGTCTTGGAGATGTCATGTGCTTTAGCCTCTCCATCAATTTTCATGGCTAGAGCACATCCGATGCTACCCCAAATCAACAATTAACAGGGGGACGAATAGAAAAAGGGGCATGTGGAATACATGATTTTCATTGAGAAGCATTTCCATGTTTAGGGGCTGCACGATTGTGCCCGGGAGGACCATCCCCATATTGTGACAGCTCTGACGCACCAAAACAATTGCAACCATGAGAATGATGACTACCACCCAGGTGGCAAGGGCAATGAGCCAGAAGGTGCTCAGTGCGGTGACAGTTTAAACACTAGAAAGGTACTCCGCAGAAATCCAAATGTTGTGACAAATGAGTCTCTCCCCAATGCAATTCGATATGATTTGGAAAGCCACTCCTATATTCCTTCTCAATCAAAATCCAGGCAACTCTTTTATTTGGAGCCCTCAAACACCATAGATCAACATATACAAACTTACCGATGGCATTTCCGATATCCATGAAGACTTGCTTTGTCCAGAATTCTATAGGCAACCCTAGTAGCTTTACCCAAAAATTAGTTTGTTCTGTGGCGTGTCTTTAAGAGGATTAAACCCAATGTACGAGGAGTGAAGCACCAAAAAACTGTTGCCATTTATCCACGGAATGGCCTTAATTTTCATAAGGTCATCTTGGCTGTGAAAATGGAAACTGTACCAACCCCGCAGTAGCTTCACCACAGTCGGCATTTTTCCTAGCATGGATTTCCATTTTTTTATCAACCCAAATACGCATCTCAGCGTCACTTAGCTCCGCAAAATGCCATCGATCAACGAAAGCACGCTTTTGCAAACTGGTAATATGATCGATCAACACTTCGTGGTCGAAAACCAGAGTAGGTGGCGGGTTGGTAGTCCTAATAGAATGTTGTCGATGCCTGGATTGCTGTCCAAAACTCGCGTGATCGACTCCATGCAAATCGAGGGCCGCATGCACACCATATGGCACAGGAACATCTCCTTGAATTGTGTGCCAAGTGTCCAGAGACTGGGTGCCACCTCATCAATCCACCCCGGTTGATTGAAATAAATGTGACTTAGCGTCCATGGTGGCATGTATGAATGCCTCATGGGCAGATGTGTCAGAGTCCAGCACATCCATACCCCTAGCATGGAAAGGATAAACAAGACCAATACAATAAAAAAGAAATTTGCCGCGTCAGGTAGAAAAGGAGTGTCAGAGTGGTAGATGGAAATAAATAGATGTACCAAAGAAATGCACCAGAAATCTAGGTATCATACAAAACACACTCCACGAGGATGTCAGAGAATAAAGCTCGCATCAAGCATAAGGAAAGTACCGCCACCGGTGCACAATCCAAAACAAGATAAAAAATGGTGCACATAATATAAAAATAAGAACTCTGATACAAGGATCCCAAATCACATTCACATTAGGGCCGGATGACAAGTATAATTTAATGGCGGTAGATCCAAGACCAAACCGAGAGTAACTACCACCCACCACCCCGTGGAAATTGAAAACCGTCGAAATATGCAGGATTCTGGCGCCAGGAAATTCAAGCCAGTTCAGAGCTGAAGCCAATGAGAAACAAAGAATAGGAAAGACAATGAAAGGATCCCACGCCACAACGCTTGAGAGAAGAGAACACTAAAGATCTTCACAGCAACAGCAGCCCATGCAAGTCCACCATCTATTGCAAATGCGAAAACAAATATTTGCATGGCCGGGAGGTAATGAAAGAGTTTATTCACTGATGCCAGAGTGACTGAAAACTATTTGGATAGGTAAGAACCCTCCCCGAATGAGACTTGTGGACAAACAAGCTCAAAAATTTCAGTCCCGAAAGGCATTTGAACGCTTGGATAGGGGGGGAGTATGAGTCATAAAGATACGAAAAAGGATGTATATCGCGATAGCAATTAACATCAGAATGTGAAGGAATTCCGACTGAAGAAACCCGAAAGGGAACATGCTATTCATGCCCAGAGAGTAGTACAGAACCATACAACTCCCATGAAATAAAAGACACAGCAAGTAAAAAACCAGGTCCCACAACATAAAGAAAACAATCCCAGTAAAAGTCAGGAGAGGAAGGAGCTAAACATCAAGAAAACCCATAACAAACAGAAACTGTCCATAGAAATCTCCATCAAATAGACGAGAAGACGAACCTGTGTTGATTGTTGATATTTTACTTTGTCTCCATTGCTTCCTTCTGGACACAGTAATCCACCTGTTTGCCCATATTAGAATCTTAGATCAGACTCAATGCTTCGAGTTCAGTGTTTTGCCGCTGGAGTGGACCCAGCAGGTATGGTTCAGAAGAAGTAGCGTTTAATTAAAACAAACAGACAACCAAAAAAAGGGCAATTACTGAAAAACAGAGCAAAAGAGAAAACAGGGCTGGCCGGCAACGAAAACCCATAAAAATAAACCGAAGAGAGGACTTGCCAAACACCCTTTGTTGTACATATAATGTATCTATAATATAGGAATGTATATAATTCAAGAGGAAGGAGAATTGCAGGTTTCGGTCTTTTATCTTCTAGGAAAACTACAAATTCGTTATCATGCTCTTAACTGTGGGAGGTATTTCTAAATGTATACCAAAAGTTCTACAATCTAAAGAACTTTGGTTGTCAATGGATTGTCAACCATTTTTTCCCTTTTAGGAAAGGGTTTGGAAAGGGTTTGTCTAGAAGCTGGGAGTCTTTATTGTGAGGGTTCACAAGAAAAGAAAAGCACTGAATACATCAACTAGATGAAGAGGCAATATGTCCCATAGGCTATCTTTGATGAAGAGGCAATATGTCCCATAGGCCATCTTTAGCCTCATGGACAGTAAAATAATTTTCTTTTGTTCTTTTCAATAGATTTGAAATACAAACTTGCAAGGCAATATGTCCCATAGACTATCTTTGATGAAGAGGCAATATGTCCCATAGGCTATCTTTAGCCTCATGGACGGTAAAATAATTTTCTTTTGTTCTTTTCAATAGATTTGAAATACAAACTTGCATGATTTCTTTGGAAGTGTATCATGTATTTCACTAATGCATCGTTAACCTGCCTTCTTAGCGAAGGCATTTTATCTTAATTATAATATTGAAAAAGGCAATAGCGTAGATTGGCTTTAGTCAAAATTAACTGTACTTATGATAGAAGAATGTATTTTCTGTTTGCTTGTTTTCGTCAGATTTACTGGTGACGTCATTGGGATGTCAATTGCATGACTTATTGCATCCTACATATTACAGGTCAAAGCTCTTGTGGCTGGATGCCTTTCAAAAACTCAACAACATATTGACTGCAAAAGAGTTATCTGATCTCCAGGAGGTTATGCGTGATAAAGAATTACGACTGAGAACAGATATTTACGAAATTCTTTTGGAAGATGAGACTAGAGTTTCATAATGTTGGAAAAATGCTATAGAATTTTTATGAACTTTGTTGAATTGTACAAATAGAATTATCCTTTCAATTTGTATATTGTACTTCTAACAGAAGTTTATGTTGGTTAGTGAATCTCTTCTGAAAGCAAATCATGGAGTTGGTTACCATGGACAGGAGTCACGGAGACAACTCCATGTCAGAGAGCCACCCTTACCTATAATCTGTACATTTTGCATTTGAATAACAGATCATAACAATAGCAGAATTGCTCCGCTTTCAAGATATGGTTGAAATCGTCAATTTTCGCGTGTCCACTTTACAAACTTTTAGATAGCTTTTCTTCTTCCCGTAGGGCAAAATCTTTTGAATATGAGAATTTATCCCTGAACTTGTCTATTGTCTATATTTGTTTCCTTTATAATGAATCGGTATGGTTTCATCGCGCAATTCCGATAATTCCCCAAGGGAAAGTGCATTTAGCAGATTGGCAAAGCGCAACTGCATATGATTAGGAAGGTGAGTTGGGTATTATTCACAAAACAACCGTTTGTATCCATTGATCAAACTAATTTAAAAGAACAATGCTACAATGGCAATTTATTATTATTTTTATTCTTGAATATTGTAATCATCTAAACATATATAACTCTATAAAAAGTCTGCTTCCCTAAAACTTGTGTTGTGCTTGATCTTTATAGTTTGGAACTGAGAAATATACACAATCTATAATTTTGTACTACCCACAGAGATGCCATATTCTTCGAGTCCAAAAGTTAATATTTTCTTTAAAAGTGATTTGTTTCTAAGACTTATTAGAAGTGCTTAATAGTTAAGGTTTTCGTGTAATTGGAGATCAATCTATTTACTTTGAGAGTGATTTGTTTCTAAAATTTATTAGAAGTGCTTAATAGTTACGGTTTTCATGTAATTAGTGATTTGTTTCTGAGATTTATTAGAAGTGCTTAATAATTATGGTTTTCGTGTAATTGGAGATCGATCATATTCACTGGAAAGTGATTTGTTTCTAAATTTATTAGAAGTAAAGTGCTTAATAGTTATGGTTTTCATGTAATTGGAGATCAATTATATATGATTGACCATATTTAGTTGTCAAGCATATATGACATTTTAGAGATGATTTATTTAACAACTTTGCCTAATTTTATCAAATGGTTTTTTTTGCATTGGCCAAAAAGTTTGCATCTCAAAGTGTTTGATCTCTCTTTCTATGGTTTTCGTGCAACTGGAGATCGATCATATTCGCTGGAAAGTGATTTGTTTGTAAAATTTCTTAGAAGTGCTTAATAGTTATGGTTTTCATGTAATTGGAGATCGATTATATATGATTGACCATATTTAGTTGTCAAGCACATATGACATTTTAGAGATGATTTATTTAACAACTTTGCCTAATTTTATCAAATGGTTTTTTTTTTTTTTTT
>APFE031180418.1:0-18861 GCA_000404065.3 Pinus taeda | reverse complement strand
CTCTTTGCGCAATAAATGTGAGTGTCTAATTGGAAGTTTAAGGGAAAATTCATTTAATGAAACTTATTTTTACTAATAAATGATGAGAGAGAAAATTGTCTACTAATGTTCCTTGCCAAATCTGCGTTTGATTGTCTAATTACAAATAGTCTCAAGCAAATTGTGCGAGTCTAAAATAAAATGATTTCCTTTGGTGTTTTTTTTTTCAAATTGTGTATGCTATAGAATTTATGTAAGGAGAATAATCACTACAATAAAATTAATAGTCAATTTGATTTTTATTTATATGTAATGTTCAAGCATGTTTAAAAAAAAAAAGGAATCAGAAAGTAATCAAATTAAAATGCCAAAACAATTTGTTCCATGCAATTCCAAAACAAATTCATACATAGAACTCGGTGGAAGTTTAGAATTTTATTCATATGATGTCAATGCACATTTAAGCATGAATATTATATCACGTTAATATATTTAAATAAAATTTTAACTCCCCAAGGAACTTTGGTTTAGTTTGAAAAGTTAATTCGGACTTGTATTTAATCATGATGAAATTGAAGTATTTTTTAGACAAATATATATTTGGAATGCATTTTACCAAGTTCGTGATAGAAATGTGTTACAAAATGAAGATATGTTTATCTTAACAAATAATATAAACCTGTTTCCTTGTGCAGAGTTTCCTCAAAGACAATACATACCTTCAATGTTAAGCATCAATCTTTCAAAGGGATTGACTGAAAATTTAAGAATAGTTTTTAATAAATTTTAAAATTTTATTTTTCCTATCCTTCCTTTTTAAAAGGTTTTTAGACAATATGAAATATAGTTATATGCTATGATTATTTCAAAATAAATTTTTGAGTTTTGTGATGGCTCTTCTAGAGAAGGTTCAACCATGACATCCACATGATCAAATTTAAAACAAATCCAAAAATAAATCACCACTTTTATTTAGCTTATTGCTCAATTAGAATCACAAAGGCAACTTGTGAATAGATGGAGTAGGCAAGATTCGTATTTGTATCATAAGTTATAATAAAAACCGAGTCACTTTAGCGTGATAAAAATGCTAGACATATTCAAAGTAAAATCATGTTGAACATAATTTCTTTTCCATTTTCATTTATTTTGGCATGTGAATGGGAGTTGTGAAACCCAATTATGCATTATGGCATGAACAAATACCCACTTTACAAGTTTGATAAATATATTTGCACTTTTCACCTTGCACATAGTGACCCTTGACTCGAATGGCCTCCACCTTTTCCCTGCTCCAATCCACCCTAAACAAAACTAAGTAGTACACACACCAAAATATTTGTCAATCCAAGCATTGATGTTGGAGTGTAAATCATCTAGTTGATTTGATAACATCCTCCCTCACTATTTAATCCCCTCCCATTGTTTAATAAATCTGGGGTGCTTATCTTTATATATCTAGTGTTAATTTGGATTTGGAAGATAGTAACATACGATTACCTCGATTTATTTCTACACTTGATGGTAGCATAACTCAACAAATGGGTATTGATTTGTAATTCAGCTTCGGTATCCAATTGCATAGATCATCACAACAAAACTTTTTAGAAATTTACTAGTAGAAATTGAAATAATGTGTTTGCTATGCACTTTCATATCTAGAAATGCAACTATGCCATTCTTATAATAATATATAAGTATATAATTTGAACAACATGAAATAATTTTTTTCTGCCATTTCTAGGTCACTCACTTAATTTGATCAACATGGAATAAGTTTTTTTTTTTTTACCTCGCTCTCACCTATTTATCTCTCAAGGCTTGATCAAGTTTCGTATCTTTGTCCTAAGGATGAGTCACAATTGATGGCTCAAAATGTTGACACTAAAATTTTTGATGTGAGTGATTTGTAAATGCCAAAACAAAATTACTCTTCTCACATAAGCCTACACTCTAAAAACATGGAATAAATTAAAACTCTATATCAAGCAATAACACTATTGAAAAAAGATTTTTTGTAGAGAACCCACATTGGGAAAACTCTCAACATCCAATCAACAACATACTCATTATGCACCCCTGTATAGATAAAATCAAGATAAAAACATTCTCATTGGGATTTCATGCATTCCTACTTGTGCTAATTTATTTTGAAAGATGTTTGATGCTTATGAGTCACACTCGTAATTTGAGATTATTGTGTGAAATTTCCACGAATTGTGGATATTATTTTCCTAACTAGTTAGTAGTTTATTTGTTTACGGAAAATACCAAATAATTCACTGATGCATACTTCACAAATAAAATATGTTGTATAAGATAAAATTCAGGAACTCATAAATAGATGCACACACTTTAAAATGACACCATACTTTTTGGACTAATGTCTTCAGAAAAACCCTGAAGGGAAAACCGATGTAGTAGATGAGTGTTTATTTTATTATTATGTAACACATTTGGAAAGTACAATAATTTGGATCCCAACTGGAAATTCTCCAGAAAATTATTGGAAAAATATTTGAGATAATTTTCTCCCTCAGCAATTTAACTCGGCCTCCACCGGCCTACTCGCGCTCCTCACTTGCAATTCGACCTCTGTTAGAAATGCTTATTGTTGGCTTGGAATCACATGCACTTCTTGCAAACTAGCTCCAAGTGAGTCATCTTGCCTCACTCTGCCACTAGAAGTGACACTCTGCCTCTTGGATGATCTTCTAGTCCTTGGAAACTTAAACAACCCCTTTCTAGCAACTTGAACTAGGGTTTCTGGCTACTCGCATTGGCCGCATGACCTCTCTGCAGATGAATTTCAGCCTCCCTTTTCTTGTTGCTCTACCATTGTAAATCTGTTAGGCACCTCTCTTGAATTCTTCTCACAAATTTTTTGTTGCTCCCTCGATTTCTAATGCTCTCCCTCTGGCTTGAATTTTTCCCTCGTTGAATCACTGTGTACTAGGAAATTCACATTGACTTGCTCATGTTGTAAATTGTGTATCTCCATCCCATCGACTTACTCTTATAATCTCTTGCTGGAGCATCAATGACCAAGATCTAATCGTGATCAATGGCTAAGATTATCTTAGACTTGATCCAAGTCATTTATGAAAGTCTCTAGAGCATAAGTCGATCTCCTCAATTAATTCCCTTTAATTAACCACTTTTCATAAGCTAGGAAATAATTAAATGGTGAGTAATTAATCTAATTAAGGTGTTTCACAATCTTATCTCATGAAACCTTTTCTGGTTTTGGAGATCCCATGTTCCTTAGCCTCTTATACATGAATTGAGACTAGAACACTTGTTTGATGCTACCATGTCATCCAAAACCTAAAAGTGTCATAGTTTAGGCTTAGCAATGTTATAGTTCTATTGTGGAAATGCCACAATATTTTGAACGTGTTTTTTTTTACATTCTTCATAACAATTTCTTTTGTTTTGGATTCCATGCTTCCTTTTCCAAAAATCTTATAATTACCATGGTCCCATGTAATACCCTTGTTAGACCCTTGTATTGTACATATATGTATGTGGATATTGAGACTAGTAATGTCTCCAGAAATATCGAAATGATTAGGTTAGTGGATTGAGTTATGACTATTAATGTTGTGGTGATTATATAATGGAACTAAGGACCATGGTATTAAGTTGGTCAGCTAGAGTTACATTATGAGGTCGATGTCCTCATGTAAAGATGTTAAACATGCTTTGGGGCCAACATACTTGGGTATACATCCTTTTAAAGGTTGTGAGGGCAAAGAACTTGAAGTTGTAATTATGATGTAATTAAGCAGTAAAAATAATAAAATAAGGTTGGTTGTGAAGCCCACTCCACATAAAAGAGTATGGGGGATGCAACTCCAGGGACAAGGCAATAATTGGTTGTTTTCTTTCGTTGGAAAGTGCACCCTATGGCCCACGTGGCTTCAGGTATAGAAATTTGATAGAAATTTCAACTGCTTAAGAAATCAAGAGACAAATTCTACTCTACTAATTTGCGAAATGAAAATCACAATTTAGAACATGCATAGGCATGCAACAAGAAAACCCACAAGGACACAATGATTTCTAGGGGAACCCAATTAGGAAAAAACCCTCAAGACTCTTTGCATTAATTTGTTGAATAGAGAAACTATTACAATTGCATACTCCAACTTTGAGCACCACCTGAAAAAGCAAAATTGTTCTCTCTATTGAATGAGAACCTCTAGCCAACAATTCGCCAATTTCTACCTCCTCCAACCTCCTATTTCCTTGAGCAATTCGAAGCTAATTCGAGCTCCTAAACAATAAGGCTATTTCCTTGCGCAATTCCCTAGGAATTGGTCTCTTGAATGCATGCAAAAAAATGTCCACTCAACTTCCATAGTCGAGCAAAGACAACTTGCCTACCCTTACTAATAGTGCGTACCAATTATGGACTAAACTTCAAGCAATGAGACCGACAATTCTACGGTAGCTTTGATGATATTTTCATGTTTCTTTTTCCATAAGGTCAACTAGTCTAAGGTTGGTAGGTAAGGCAATGCATTTGTGATAGGGACAACATTAGAGGATCGCATTAGCGGTGGGTACAACCATTCATCAATATCATTTGTGGTAGAGAGACAACGGTAGTATACAATTAATGTTGCACTAACCTTTGTCGCCCCCACTCCAGTTGAGAGATCAATTAACTGATAGATCGTCGAGTTAGACTATTGTCTCACTACACAACTTACTTTATTAATTGTTAGAGGTCAATTAACTAAGTACAAATAAAAATAACTAAACTAAATTGCTAAAATTTAGCAATCAAAACATGCAAGATTGAACTTGAAGCCCACTAACTCAAATTTATTGATCTAACTAACTGAAAAGAGCCATGTCACACTAGTTAACTGCCTCCAAGTTGTTCTGCTGATGTGGAAATTCGATTTTCTCAATTTGACTAGGGCTAAAGTCAAATTGAGCCTTTCTTGCTACACTTTTTTACATGCCCTCTTAGCAAGATAGGGATTTTTCACCACCCCTATCATGCACCTGTGGAATTTGAATTTACCTCTTAATAATTCCTTTGTCAAGATGTTAGCATCTTGCTCCTCAGTTGGAATGTATTGTAGCTACATAATTCTCCTTTGCACACAATCCCGCAAATTATGATATCAGATATCAATGTGCTTGGACCTGTCATGAAATGACAGATTCTTAGAGAGCTTAATGCATCTTTGATTATCACAATATATCATTGTTGTATCCATCTCTTGACTAAAGAGACCCACAAGTATTTTCCTCATCCATATGGCCTCACATGTTGCTTGACTTGTACCCATGTGCTCAACCTCTATTGAGCTGAGAGCCACAGATCTTTGCTTCTTGATATACCAGGAAATAGATGCGGAACCAACAATGAAAATAACGCCTGAAGTACTTTTCCTACCTGATGGACTCCCTGCCCAATGTGCATTAGTGAAGCCTTGGAGCTTCACTCCCTCTTCCTCTTGTACCATAACCCATACTCAATAGTGCCTCTGAGATACCATAACCCATGCTTTGTTTCCCTTCAATACAACTTGGTAGTCCTCACCATAGCTTGACTAAGCTGGTTTACTGCATAGTACATGTGCAGTCTTGTGTTCACAAGATACATTAAAGACCCCATAAGCTTCTTGTAAATGATAGCATCAACCTCTTCACCTGAAGTGGAATTCTCCTTCCCCCAATTTGTCGCTAGAGGTTTATCCTGAGGCTTACAATTCTCCATGTGAAATCTCTAAAGTATTTCAGAGGCATACTTCCCTTGAGACACAAACAATTCACCATCACTTTTCCATACTTCCAACCCGAGGAAGTATTGCATTAAGCCCATGTCTTTCATCTCAAATTCCCTTGCAAGATCCTCTTTGCAAGAACAGAGCAACTGCTCATCACCTGTCAATATTAAATCATCAACATACAAAACCAGAGTAAGTAACTTACCATCTACTAGAATGTGATAGAGGTTCACATCTACTTCACTTTTAGTGAAGCCCAATCCACTAAGATAACTGTCAATCCCAGTGTACCACGCTTGGGGTGCCTATTTGAGACCATACAATGCTCTCCTAAGTCTACACGCATGTGACTCCCGATCATATGTCTTGAACCCTTCTGGATGCTCTATGTAAATTTCCTCCTCAACAACATCATTGAGAAAGGCGGTCTTCACATCCATCTGGTGGATCGTCCACTCCATCTACGCAACTAATGAAAGAATTGATCTGAAGGAGGAATACCTTGCCACAAGGCAAATGTTTCCTCATAGTCAACTCCCTCTTCGTGAGGAAATCCTTTGGCCACAAATCTAGCATTGTACTTCTTGATGCTCCCATCTGCTACATGCTTCACTTTGTAGATCCATGTAGAACCAACCATTGATTTCCCCTCTAGTCTCAGCACCACTTCCCATACATTGTTTTTCATGATGGATTCATATTCTTCCACCGTGACATTAACCCAAACAGGTTGAGAAATTGCTTCCTCAAATGAAGAAGGCTCTAACTCAATGAGTTTTGTCATCGTCAGGGGAATTTTGAGGTCTAAAATAGGCCTCCTAAAGAAATTATAAAATAATAGTGGAAATAATAAAATAAGATTAGATTAAATCATCAAATTTTAGAGGGAAGAAAGAAACAAAAATTCAACTCATATTTTCAACTTATCTCTCACCTTGTTGGATGAAAATTTTATTTTTCATCCAATAAGTACCCATGTTGCATACTTTCAATGGACCTTATTACACAAAAAATGAGAAATACATGAAAAACATGATTGCATTCACATTTTTTCATGTATTTCTCATTTCTTTTGTAGTAGGGTCCATAAAAAGTATGCAACATGGGTACTCTTTGGATGAAGAATTAAATTTTGCATCCTATGAGTACTCCTGCTCGAAATTTGAGTAAAACCTTAGGGAGATAAGCTGAAATACGAGTTGAAAAAGTAGTTTTATTATTTTATTATATTTTAATATTTTTACTTTTTTACTGCAAAAATGGTGAATAATCCTTCATGGTTGACATCATCATCTCGAATCTTATTGGTTCTTATAAAGGTTGTTTTGGTTGTACATTTTTCTTAGGAAGCCCATTTAAGACCTCAAAATTCCCCCAATGGAGAGCCATGTAATCAATGTACCTCTCAGGTGACCTCCTCTTCATTTGAGTTCATGAACGGGCTCCCACATTCTCCCTAACATCCGACAACAATTTGTCTTCTCTGGTTCTCTTTCTCCCTTATCTGGATGTTTTTGGTTGAGTGGGTGTCTCCATTTGACCTACCCTCTTCTCATCCATTTGTGGTTGCTCTACAACTTCCTGAAGGTCATCTTGAGGCTCCTCCTATGGAGCTAAAATCTCTTGCTCGGGTGGGATACTCAACTCTCATTCCAGAGAGCATCTCATAGCCTTCTCCTCATCAAACTTGACATCTCTCCTCACCACTATCATCCTCAATGAAGGCATACCTGGTAATTGTGTGGAGTTTCGGTGTATCCTACAAAAACTCCCAATTCTATTGTAAGCTCAAGTTTCTTCGTCAAATGAGACATGACAATAAACGAAAGCTCCAAAAACTCTGAAGTGAGACACATTAGGCTTTCACCCAGAGAAATCTTCCTCTGATGTGATCATACCAAGTATTATATGAGGACTCTGGTTTTGTGATGGCTAAGCTTTATGTGTTGTATATGTAACTATGTATGAGCAAGTGTGGGATGGTTGCATGCTGCTTGACAACAATATGTTGTTTTATTTATGCAAAAGTTGACATGAGAAGCTAATCAACATTGTTGTGTTGTTGATGTTCCAACTGCTCAAGGCAACAACTGTACATAGCATAGGTCTTGTAGGCATGCACTCTAAATTCATGTGAAGGCCTTGGCAAAGGTGGATCACTCGAGGGACTATTAACCAATGAAGGGGCTGCTTGAGCCTGGAAGGGTGAGTATAAAGAGGAGAAGAGAAGAAAAAAATGGAAGAGAAGACAGATGATCTAATTGAAACCACTCACAAAAAGATAGAAAAGATAGTTGAACGCTTTAGAATTCAGCCTTTTCGAGGGGGCAATCTCCTTTACATTGTACAAAAGAACAATTCTTGAATGATACAAATGACAAGACTTCATTTCTATATATAGGAGTCTAAGGGGTCATAATATACTCAGAGTCGACAAGTCAATAATAATGTAAGGGCACAATAATAACAATATGGGGACTACATGAGCACAACAATATAATAATGGGGCACAATAATAAAAATATGGGGACTACATGAGCACAACAATATAATAAGGGGGTTGTACTAATAACAATAAGGGGTTATACTAGTAGTATAAGGGCCTAACATGCCCCTCTCCTTCAAAAAGTGTTGTTCTCAACACTTGAGTAGTTCTTGATGCTTTTGTATAAAATTCTTGTCCTTCCATGTGGAATCTTCAGCAGGTAAGTTCTTCCACTTGATGAGATACTTTGAAATTAATTGATTTTGTAGCTGTTGGGTTCTTATTTTTGTGACTGCTCCAGGTTCCAATATGATTTTTCCTTCCTCTTCAAGTTCTGGCAATATTGTTTGAATTGGAATATTCTGCAACTTTTGAATGAGTTGCCACACTTCCTTGTCCTTCTTCCATTCATCCCTTACTTTGTTTATCTAATCTGGTTGAATAATAGAAATAGCACAAAACAATGCTTCCACATCATCATCCTTTCTTGAGAGTGCATCTACAACAAAATTTTGCTTCCATTTTCTATAGATGATGTCAAAGTCATAACCCAACATATTTGTGACACATTTTTTATGTTCTTCTAAAGATAATAGTTGTTCTAAAAAGTATTTAAGACTATCATGATCCATTTTTACCTTGAAGTGTGTTCCCATTCGGTAAGGTCGCCATTTTTTAAGTGCATGTAGTATTGCCAACATTTCCTTCTCATAAATAGCTTGCTTGAGATGTAGTAGTAAAAATACCCAATCACCTACATCAAAAAAATTTTCACTACTATGTTGATCTACCTATTGTTTCATTCGATTTTGCACCAAAGTGGCATTATCCTTTAAAAGTTGGAGAACTTGTTGTTGATGCACGATGTGATCTTTCACCACTTGAAACTTTTTCTTCTTGATATGTCCTTCTATCTTTAGAGTTTGAGGAGTGATAATTTCTTCCAATCCTTTACAAGATATGGTCGGGTTCATTTCTTGATGTTGGATGTGATATTTCACTTCTTGAACATTTTTCTTCTTGATATGTCCTTCTATCTCGTTAGTTTGAGGAGCAGTAATTCCTGCCAATGCTTTACAAGATATGGTTTGATTCATTTCTTCTATCTCTATGGTTGGATCCTGGCGTATATCCTCTTCTTTTGATGTTTCTTGATCTTTTTCTTCCTCCTCTTCATACTCTATGTAAAATAATTTCTTCTCAACACACTTATGACCTTTAGTGCATTTTCTATCACAATTGTAACAAAGCCCTTTTTCTCTTTTTTCTTCCAATTGTTGTGGTGTAACCCTTGTAGGTTGTGGAAGGCTAGGAGAAACAACACTTCCATCTTCATAGCTGTGAGGGGTAGAATTCATTGTTGCGATAATTTTACTTTCTAGTATGTCACAAAGCCCTTTTACTCTTTCCAATTGTTGTGGTGTTGCTCTAAAGAAGGTGTTTCTCTTTGTATCCTCATAATGTGCTATCATTTCCTCTATGAGAATTGAGCACGTAACAAGTTGTTTACGAGAACAAAGCCCTTTATACCATAAGAATTGATCCGGTTCTAAATATGAAGATGCAATACATACCTTTTGTAATAGTGGTACACCATGTAGATCAAAATATTGCTCCATCTGAAGTATCCAATTTACTGGATCCTTGTCATCAAACTTCCTCATCTTGTTTTTTTTTTATTTTAGGAGCTTGATCTTGAGATGACTTTCACTCTGTACTTTTGGATCTTTAATTTCTGAATTGTGACCTGTAGTATCCCTCTGTGTCCTCTTTCCAATGCCACCAGTCTGATCTCAATTGGATTTTCCAATGAAGAGTTATGCCAAATCTCCCATAGTGGCCTGATTATAGACCTTTCAGTAGAGCGAACTTGTATGGTGTGCCACGTGTGACTGTTTGGACCTTTGGCTTTGAAAATTATGTAGAAGAAACTACAGTCCGTCCTCTTTTTGTACCTTTTTACGAAATTTTAATCTGATGCTTAGAGATAAAGTTGTGACGATTTTCCCCATGTCACCTGTTTGAATGTAATTCAGGATTCTGCAAAAGTACCAACTTCCTTAGATCATATCTCCGCAAATATAGCGCAAAAAGTTCTGAAATTTGGACTGAGCTTTAGCGCGATGTCTTCTCAAATGGGTTTTTTTTTGACTTCTGCAACATCGCAGAAAAAAAGTTATAGTGAGAATTCCATGATGCCCTGTTTGGAGCAGCGAAACCCTAGAATCCAAAGCTCTGATACCAAATGTTATGAAACCGGCTTAAGAAAAGATAGAAAAGATAGATCAATGCCTTAGAATTCATCCTCTTCGAGGGGGAAACCTCCTTTACATTACATAAATGAACAATTCTTGGATGATACAAATGAAAATACCTCCTTTCTATATATAGGAGTCTAAAGGGTCATTATATAATCAGAGCCTACATAACAATAATAATGTAAGGGCACAATAATAACAATAGGGGGCTTCTATGGGGCACAATAGTAACAATATGGGCACTACATGGGTACATCAATATAATAATGGGGTTGTACTAGTAATAATAAGGGGTTACACTAGTAGTATAGAGGCCTAACATAAGGAGTGTTAGTGTACTATTCCAAAGCATGTTAAGGTGTGCCACGAGTGTTTAGGAGTGTTAAGTCTCTCTCATTAATAGAATTAAAGAAGATTTATTATGTATTAAATAATATAGTTCCTACACACACTAGTGGAAGTTTATTTAAAGGAAATTTTATAGATCATAAATCTAATAGAGATGAATCATGTGTTGACTCACGGGAAAACTATATTTTTATGACTTGAGGGGAATTCTACACACTAATTATTTCTTAACAAGTTGACAGATTATAACCACTATGAACTTGGACACATAATGAAAAGTAATCCACAACAATGGTCTTAAATCATTATATTTTGACAAAAAATATAGTAATAGGTACATAGCATCATCAAAAACTCAATGGAATAATCAATGATGACAAACATTTTTGGACCATCACCAAAAGTAACCAAAAAGAACATTGGTGAGGGTCAATAAAAGATCATCAATAGAAGCGTCACCAAAGCAAGAACTAGTGATGGGCCTTTAACGACCCTCACCAAAAGTTTCACTAAAGAGAGAATTAGTGATGGGACTTTAACCACCCTCACAAAAGTATCATTGAGAATGGTTTTGGTGACAAACCTTAAAGGACCATCACTATATACACTTACAAGAATGTTTTTTTAAAGACCATCACCATATGCGGCATTGGTGACTCTCCCTAAATGTTTTTCACAAGCATGAAGCGTCATTAAAAACTCATTGGAATGATCAATGATGACGAACATTTTTTGATCGTCACGAAAAGTAACCAAAAAGAGCATTGGTGAGGGTCAATAAAAGATTTTCACAAGAAGTGTCACCAAAGAGAGAATTATTGATGGGCCTTTAATGACCCTCACTAGAAGTGTCACCAAAGGGAGAATTAGTGATGGGCCTTTAACGACCATTACCAAAAGTGCCATTGAAAATGTCTTTGGTGACAAACCTTAAAGGACTATCACTATATACACTTACAACAATGCTTTTTTAAAGACCATCACCTTATGTGACATTGGTGATGGACCTTAAAGGTCCGTCACAAGCATGACCCTAACCAATGACCCTTTTTCTTGCGGTGTTTGCTTGTCCTTGCTTTATGGATTGCATGTTTCTATGCTTGCTGATTTAGTTGCTTTGCTTTCTTGTTGTTGTTTTCACTTTGTTTGCTCTACTTACTATTTTTTTTTACGTTTGTTTTGTTTTCTTGGTATATTACTATTTTTGTTTTCAGAAATAAGTGTTGCCAACTACTATGTTTTGGCTTTTGAATAGAATATGTGTTTGAAATTTGAAGAGACTTGTTACACTATAACATTTTCCCAGTCTTGTGTCCATCTTCTCTGTGCCTGGTTATAACCTTCGGCTGATGAAGTCTTGTCTGAAATTACAAACCATCTGTAAGGGAAATTTTGGTCCAACCATGAACCTGTGTCCACACTAGGAATCCCCATTCCTCTACTCAACCTTTTGCTATGTGTGTTCAAGCTCATCCAACTAGTAGAACAAAGAAGGGGAAAATCTAAACGAGAAAAATTATGTCAGATATCTTACATGCTTCTCTGAAGGAACAACCTCTTCTACTCTCAATAAGTCTGGATCCCTCTTCCACCCCAAAAATAAATAAGTGCCTATGCACAATCCTCTTGAAAAATACAATGGAAAAAGAAGATAAAGGCTTCCTACACAAATAGGTGAAGCACGCATGACTCCATCGGGGTACTGTCCAGGCCTGCTAGCAGTGGAGCAACACCAAAAATGAAAACTTATACTCTGAAAATTTTAAAGTTGCGAACTAAACTACCCTTCCTGGATTTGAAACATTGTGATCAAGCTGAAATTTTATTTGTGTTTGACTGAGTTTCCAAAAGGTGAACCATGTATGTCCATAGGGTAAGTGGGGAAGCCAAAGTAACCCGCACAACAATTCAATACTCCCTGAAAGACCAAGGCCCTATGCTAGCAAGGAACCAAAATAAAGAAGCTGGAGTTCTACAAGTTTGTCACAAAGTGTTGTAGCAGGTACAACCACCCTCCAAAATTTTGGCCTGAACCCAATTTCAAAGACTCCCTTGAGAGTTTCACTTGATGCTACACACCCTAAGGTTCACTCCGTGAGCCCGTGTGAGTCTTTGCATCTGCCATGCTTGTTCATTTCATTCAAGATTTTGCATCTTGGTGTCTAAGTCATGGTTGTGACCATGTTCTAGTTATGCTCAAAGTCTTCACTTCATGTGTACTTGTTGTGTCTGCTATGAAAAAATCTATCACACTCACACAAAGTTAAATTCACTGTTGCATAAGCATCATCACGATTGATCAACGATCACTCACGATTGTCGTGCTTGTCCCTTGCATCGTCAGTCAGTCATTTTGAACATGTGTGTCTATATGGTTTGATTCCTCTCATTGTTGAGTCATATGAGTGTGTGTTTGCACGATTTCCTATGCATTTTTTGATCATTCACACACTTAGTCATTTTGCTAAAGTTTTGACAACCGACCTCCCCTCTAATAGCTAAACCATCACCCCACCATCGAATTGATTAAATGTCACCCAAAACAATGTAGAAGCACCAAGAAAGTCTTTCCAAGCTACGCTAATCATAAGCGATCAATCAGCTTTCATGCTGGCCACCTGGAGAGTCGGACCCAATAGTCACCCCAGGATTGAATCCCCTAAAAAATTATGTAGAGGCTGTTAATCTTGCTCGCTCTATTAAATAAGGAAATTGCACAGATAGACCAGACAAACACCAAGTGCTTGTCCCTGTCTCCCTCAAAAAATTGTGTGGCCTTCCTAGTCAGTCCTCCCAACAGTCGACCGATTGTTCATCTAGGAAATTGAACAGTTTTCATGAGTAGGCCTTCTACTGCCAAACAGTTCCCTTAGCTTAGAAGTTGCATAGAGATTTTAATTAGGCCAACCTCCTAGGCTTAATGCAATTTCCCTCACCATCAACTCCTAGTAGCATATTACCATTTCCCTCCAGGAATTGTGCTGTTTCTACTGCCAAGCTCCCAGAAGTTGTCTATCTATTCCCCTCGAATTGCACAGTTTTTGCTACTAGTGACCCAGTGGACAACTACCAGTTCCTTTTGGGAATTATGTAGTTTTAGCTGCCAGGCTCGTCGGCCAGTTCCTCCAAACAACTGTGCCATTTTCACTTGCTAATCCTCCATGTAGCCCGACCTATTCCCCAATAGAATTGAGAAAATTTTGCCTTCCATCTCCTCCTACCTTCTCATTCTAGAAAATGTACAAATTATGTCTACCTTGCCTTCCTACAACCTAGACCACCAGTCCCAAAATTTGTGCAATTTTACCTTCGAGCTGAGCTAGACCTCGCGAGAAATCACTGTCAACTTGGATTTACATCTTCATCACCCAGTGACTCTTGCACAATTTTCATCACCAGTGCCTAGAGCCATCATCTGACCTCTTGCTGACTCTCCTATTCACTTGCATCTGAAATTATCATGTGCCATTGTAGACTATGAGGTTTTTAGATTTGATGTCATCTCGTCATGAGTGACTATAGGCACATGTACACTAACAAACATGGCGTGATGATGAATGGGATGAACAAAGGGAGCACATGTAGAAAGACAAGTTCACCAATGAACAAATGAATGATGCATGATAAGAGATGTGATCATGAATGGATGATCATGCAAAGGTATGTTCACAGATGAACAGATGAGAAAACATGCAAGATATACTTATGGAAGGATGAAAGGAGAAACATGAACCTTTCACTAATGGACGAGCCCGTCAAGCCTTCCAACATACAATGAAGGAGCAATGTGCCAAAGTAGCATTAAGCGAACCAATGACTATCGAAGACTCCATGCACCTTCACATGTGGAGGTGAAACTGTGACACACCACAAAAAAATCCATCACCCAACAACACTGTAGCTCGACATGCACTCCAGTAGCAGCACAAATGTACCGGAAATGTCATGTCGAGTCATGTCATGAGTCATGTTGCCCACATCTCTACTATGGGCTATGTTGTCAATCAATTTAATGTAACGTGGAAGTCCAAGAGACCCACTTGTTGTACAAAGAATCATGAAAATTTGAAAAGTCATGGAAATCAAACAATCATTAGAGGAGTTGAACAACCACAAGGGTCAATTTTACCCTTGGCTATAAATACCCCCTCATTTGTACATGAGATGAATTTTCACCTCAGGTCCTCCCACATAGCCAAGAGAGTGTGTTATCTTTTCTTTGAGGAGTAAGCAGTTGCTCCGACACCCCTCACATGGGGTTAGTGATGTATGGTGTAACAATGTGCTTGGAAGTTTCACTTAATTCATAAAACTACTAATAGGCCAGCCCATTTTCGCACATGTATTGTATCTATTGTAAGACTAATCTTTAACACTTGAAATGCATGTTGCTTGAACCTCTGTTTAACACTTGAACTAATTCACTTGTTGTAATACACATATGTTGACAAAAATTTGTTGTATATGTTGTTAACATTGTCTCACCCGTGTAGACTACTCTCTCGGACATCAGACAAAAATTTCACATGGAACTTGCTATAACAAATGTTGTACCGACGTAGACTAATATGTTAAGTGTTATACGTGTTACCTTCCCTTTTGTATTGTGATTGCCACATCCATGTGGACTATTCCACCAGAAGTTGTGCATGTCCTGTTATGTTGTGTGTTCCTAGCAGAGTTGGAACTTCTCCCAAATGACTTGGGACTCACTCTTACGCTCTCCCTCTACAATGAAAGAACCATTGGCACAAGTGACACCTACACTCACCAAGCACACGAACCTCACTTCTGAGAAGAAAAAGAAGGCCACTCTCCTATGCTGATAAGTTAGATTTGAGGAAAATATTTAAGATAACGGCAACCGGGCCATCGTACTGAATGGGACTCCCACACCAAATGATGTGCAGTCTAGTTGGGACTTCATACGAAGGAGATCCCTTGATGTTAGCGGGTCTAGCACCGTTAACAACATCTTCTTTAAAATATCTTGGGCATGGAGCTTCAAATAACTTATTGTCAAATCTCTACTTGACCTCAAGGAAGAAATTTTAGTACCATATAACTTGTTTTTTGTATGATAACAAGAATCCTAACAAATTTTTCTTTCTCTAGAACTTATAAATTGTCTAGACACAAGCACCTTTTTAGTTTTGGCAATGAAGCAGGTGTGATTCCCCGTAGTTTCAATTTAAAATGTTAGAAGGATACCCACAGACAATTAAGAAATACATTTATATCATAATAAATAACCAATTTTATACCCATTGCCATCGTGAAAGGTAGTTTCCACTTCCAAGACAGAGAATAACATTCCATCGTCAGTCCACACTGGTACTAAAATAAAGCTTTATAACACACAGGTCCATTATGTTCAATGACAAGATACATTCTCACACTCAAAAATAAAAACTTGAAGAAAAGTGACAATCTGAAATCAAAACTTCATTAAGCTAGATTCTTTATTACATTTTATGATTAATAATTATTTGTAGTTACCCATTTTGTTTGGGATACAAATTATTTAAATGGTGTTTCATGTAATTTATTTGAATCTTGTTGGACTTTGATCAAACAAATTTATAATTTGTACCTTGGTTTTATAGTGTTTGGGATTCCTCTATAGAGATTTACGACAAAGCTTGGTGGACCTAGATGTTCTTTTCAACATCTTAAGGTAATTTTCTTTGATAAACCATAGGATACATGTTGATTTTTATTTTTGCAAGAATTCAGGAATGCAATTAGCTTTATGTGTAACCTAATTAGTTATATATTTTTTCATGTGCATGTTGGAGTGTACATTTAAACCAATTTAATCATTTTACTTAAAAAATTGTTCATAATATTAAAAAACCATAATATGAAACTTATAATCAATTATGAAAAAATTCTAGGTAAACATAAATAATTATATAACATATCACTAAAAAGAGATAGCAAGCAAATATGGAAGTCAAATCTGCACAATGTTTATTAGCTTTTCATTGGCATTCAGAATGTAAAGTCTATTTATATGACAATCATGACTTTCCTACTTTTGGGTTGCTTAGAATTCACTGAGAAGTGTGCAATTCCTTAAGAATCTTTTGTTTTAGCTGGGAATTCTTACAGAGGTATAAGCAATCTTTGTACCATGACGAATCATTTTTCCAGCTAAATGTATCAAACGTACTGGAATCTTGTTGTAACATTCAAATAAGTGCCCACACTTCTTCGTCATTCTTCCATTCCTCCCTTGCTTCGTTTATCCAATCTGGTTGGATAATAGAAATGGCGCACAACAATGCTTCCACATCCTCATCCTTTCTTGAGGTGCATCTGCCACCACATTTTGCTTCCCTTTTTGGTAGATGATTTCAAAGTCATAACCCAACATCTTTGTGACCCACTTTTGTTGCTCTTCAGAGGATAATCTTTGTTCTAAAAAGTATTTAAGGCTATCATGATTTATTTTTAACTTGAAATGTCTTTCTGTTAGGCAGGGTCTCCATTTCTTAAGTGCATGGAGTATTGCCAACATTTGCTTCTCATAAATAGCTTTGTGTAAAAACTTTCCCTTGATTGGACGAATTTCAAAAGTAATGGGTCTTTCATCTTACACTAAAATAGCACCAATTCCATTTCCTGAAGCATCACATTAGACAATAAAGGTTTTTGTGAAGGCAGGTGTTGCTAAGGCCGGCGCTTGGCACATTGCCTCTTTAAGATGTTTGAAGACCTTTGTTGCTTCTAGAGTCCATGAATTTCATCTTTCTTCAGTAATGATGTTAGAGGTGCTGCTATTCTCCCATAATTCTTAACAAACTTGCGATAATACCTTATCAACCCGAGAAATCCTCACATATGATTTATGGATGTGGGGATTTTCCATTCCTTAATGGCTTTAATTTTGATAGTGTCTACCTTAACTCTTTCATGAGATAGAATATGACCCAGATATTCCACCTCTTGTACTCCAAAGAAACATTTAGATCTTTTTGCATATAATTGTTTCTCCTCCAATAGTTGTAGCACCAGCACCCTGTCAACATGTTCAACATGATCCTTCCAAGACTTGTTGTAGATTAGTATATCATCAAAAAATACTAACACAAATTTTCTAAGGGATGGTTTGAAAATGGAATTCATCAAACCTTGAAATGTTGAAGGTGCATTGGTAAGGCCAAAAGGCATGACCAAAAATTCATAATGACCCTCATGAGTTCTAAATGTCGTTTTTTGAATGTATTCAGTATTCATTCTGATTTTATGATATATTGAACGAAGATCCAACTTGGTGAAGTAAATTGATCCATGCAATTCATCCAGTAATTCATCAATGACAGGAATGGGAAACTTATCTTTAATAGTGAGCTTGTTGGGCTCCCTATAATCCAGACACATGCACCATGATCCATCCTTCTTATGCCCCAATACTATTGGAGTAGAGAAATAACTTTGACTTGGTTGAATTATACCAGCCTCTAGCATTTCTGCAACCATACGTTCAATTTCACTCTTTTGGGTATAGGGATATTTGTATGGCCTGATATTTGGAGGAACACTTCCTGGAATCAGATGAATAGCATGATCATGATCACGCATTGGTGGGAGACCTTTGGGAGTCTCAAATACCTTGGAATGATTGTCCAAGGCTTTTTTGAGATCTGGAGAAATAGATGATTCCAATGTGGAAACATCTAGCGAACATAATTGTGCAATTACACCTCTTTGTTCCTTTTTTAGAAGCTTTTTCATACCGTTAGAGCTGACTATCTTTCCCAGTTTACCTACAATACCCCTTAATTCAACTTCCTTTCCTTCCACAGAAAATTTCATTAAAAGTTCGTGAAAATTAAAAACAATTGTACCCAAGGATTGTAGCCATTGGACTCTTAGTACAACATCAACACCTCCCATTGGAATGGAAAGCATTGGGCTAGTCAATACATATTCGCCCATGGATAGCTTGATATTATGGCACCTTCTAGAGAAATTTATTTTTCCTCCATTTGCAACCATCACTTGACACTCTGGTGCTAGATATAAGAAGCAATTC
>APFE031180399.1:0-23761 GCA_000404065.3 Pinus taeda | reverse complement strand
CAACATTTGTTTGCCTACATAAATAAGACACTAAAAGACTACATGAATTCTAATACATCATTCCCAGATCTCTTTTAAATCCTTCACCTTATCTTCTATTAAACCCATAATTGCATAGATTTTCCACTAAGGGTTTTAACAAAAAATTAAAACCCTTGCATGGATTTCAAGCTTTCTGTGTTGTCCATCACCCCCATGGAAGGGAAATTTGGTGGGATCTTATTCCTACTCTCTCTCTCTCTCTCTCCATATACATATATATAATTGATTGCAAATAGCCTAAAACTTTTTTTGTGTGTTTTATTCCCCAGGGAATGCACACTATGAGGTGTTGTGTTAGAAAAACAAGTATTGTTATTGTCACGATGCTCTATATTATTTGGTGCACTGGCATAACGGAGACATGAAATGCAAAACATGTGGTATAATGAACTAATGCAATATATTGTATATAACATCTAGACTATTTTAGTGCTCAATGGAGCACACTAGTGCATATTTTTATAATTTATTGACTTGAAATGGGCAATGCATTGTGCTTTATAATGCATCGTGAACAAAGCATCTCGCCCAACATATTGTGCACGATGCTTCTTGTAAATTCACAAGACAAATCGTTCACAGGTTCGATGTGAGCCAAACACATGAAGCACATTGCACTATTTTTATTTAACAAAAAAAAAAAAATCAAGCCTAATTGTAAATTTAATACCATGAAAATGAAAAAAAGAAGAAGGAGGAGGTAATGAAAAATCTATGTAATATCTTCCTGCTTGAGGAGGCATGGTTGCCTCATAAATAAAAAATGAGAATGTGCATTGTTTTCCAAAATTAAAAAATGAGTCAAACATTGTAGAGCACTGCAAATGAGACTATCATAGGAGAGTGAGCATTGGTGCTTGTGCATTGCATATGGTTTTTTTCTTACCCCAATATAATGTGCATAATAGTAAGACACATCAATACATTAAGGGGTGTTAGAATGCACTCACACATTATTTTATTTTACCTTAACCTGATATGCCCAACAGTAGGATGCACTGATGCATTATTGGGTACCCAAATGCACCGATGCATTATTTTATTTTTTACATATAAAAGTTTGTATTTTGTAAGCAAAAGACTTGACCATGTAATCCATTATGTATATCATGTGCCATGGTATGTGGTAATATTCATAATGCAACGGTTCAAACTTTCGTTATATATTAAAAAAACACAATATTATAGTACTATTAAGCACATCGTTAAGGTTTTTGGGGGGCACTAATATTTCGTACGCACTTGGGTGGTTGTGTTTTTTTAATAGACCAGTAAAGTTATTTTCCTTTTAATTTATTATTATTATTAGATAACTATCGATTCTAGCCTAATTTTGGTTTGTTCTTTGCATTTGCACCAGTGCTCTTAATTCATTATGGAGCACCATTATGCATTTTTTTAAATGGTATTTTAATATTTTATAATAACAACGACTATTGATGCACCTTGTTAGTTAAGCATTGATGTGTTATTTTTGTGAGTGGATTAGTGCATACATATAATTTAGGTGCACTGATGCCAAAAACCTTCACAAAAATCTCTAACTGCCCACCTCTACAATAAACAAAGAAGGAATAAATGTTTTCGGTAGGTTCCATAAAAACCTCTACTACACGGTGTTTTCTTGTGGTGTAATCTCAAAATTCCTTAAACTAATATTGGCTCATTGATACTTTGCTACAATAATTATAATGTACTTTTTCATATGATATAAATACATATGCCTAGTGACTTGCAATTTCATGCAATACTTAGATAAACATAATGCAAAATTGTAAATGGAAATCTATCTACCATCTCAATATGACAATTTATGCATTGAAATACATAACATAGAAAAGACTTATAAAACATTTAAAGCATAACATGTAGCTTCAATAATAAGATACACCAATAGGTTGCTGACATGGGATGTTCCCCCTAGTCGTAGGCATTATTGCATTAGGTTCCTTTGCAATAGTCCACCCTCATGCTGGGGCTATGAACCCACAAGGACTAACACGACTCTCTACCACTTAGCTCAATTTTTCATTAGTCACCCAACCCGACCCCTCACACAACCATTCCAATCATCTACTCTCTTTTCGCCTTAAGTCTGCACAATGCAAGAGGGAATACCCTTCTGTGAAATGTAGTCCCTCTGGCTATTGCACCTCTTTCTAGGCTTCAACATAGACTAGCCAAGAAAATGTCAATGCTGGGATCTTCAAGAATTTCTAATGATAATTTACATAAAAGAATTACATCACAATTCATCCTTTATTATGAAAAGGGCTTCCTTCCTATTATGTATAAGCTAGAATGACATTTTGTTCCTAGAGAGAATGATGGAAAGAATTCTTGAATATATGAGGTGAGAATGACCCTTAGCTTCTCAAAACTAATACTTATATATGCATATTTGGACTTGACACTTGACATTCCAAGAACTACACCTAATTGCTTTGGCACAATATTCTAAAGTTGATTTCTCACTTTCTCATAACTAATGTGAGGTATTTTAGGGAAATAACAAAATATCATTATCTCATGGCATTGGCCCCTTTGGGTCCCCCTATCCCTTTCTCATTTGTAATCACCCCTCCCAAATTTACCCAGTTTCATCGACCTGCCAAGGTAAACATGAGATGGAGAGTTACTACGACATGACCCAACCTCCTAGATCCAATCAAGGAAGTGGGGTAGACAAACTGACCACATACTAACATCCTATAGGGGCTACAAGTCACTCAAAGGCTGAACAACCACCCTAGGTTGCCAAACCTTGAGTTGGAACCCTTTTTCTCTACCATGAGCCCACAACCACACCCACAACAAGGCCTACATATGGTTATAGGCCTCCAACAACATGCACAACATTACATCCATGTAATTATAGCTCAATTTCTTTAGTTCTCAACATGCGATCCCAGGATCATCGCCACCTTTTCGGGCCTACCTGCAGACCACTGCCCATAATTATTTGAGACTTTCCAAAATCGTATTTAACATGGTAACAAAGTTAAACATTCAATCTCAACTCAAAACTTGACTTAGACTGCTAAGAACATAATAGACATTTCGTCAAACACATGGCGAACATGTAAGTTACAAGTCATGAATTCATATCTAATCATAAATAATATGAGATTCATCTGGGAATCACGAGAAGGCCCTATGCCCTCTCCAAAAAGTTGCAACAACTCTTATTAGTCTATACTTTCATCAATCGATCAATAGCTAAACAATTCATAATTAGAGCCATAGAATATACGCATCATATAAACAACATATAACGAGAAAATAACCAACATATAAACCATGGCATCCCAACCATAATATCAAAAACACATTGCCAACAAATATACATGAATCACAATAAAATAATGACTCTTATTAACATACGAAAATACCAACCAAGTCAAGGACTTCCACATACCACCTGACCATAGATTTGGCTGAACCAAATCTCTCTTTCAACCAATCACCCCCGCGCCATATTCTTAACATGAATGTGGGATATCATGGAATAAACCAAACCAGGGCTTCTAGAGGCCAAACCACCATAACCCTCAACTGTTTGATTCCACCTCACGGTCGGACACCACTAACACCAACCAAATCAGCCTCTACCCAAGTTGTCCAGGGCTCTAGGAACTAGTAACTCAACCCACATCCTTCTAGGGATCTAGAGAATTTGTGCAACCCAGCTCCAGGGACTAGTAACTCAACTCACCGAGGGCTCCAGAGCTTTTGTCCCAACCTAGGCTCAAGGACTAGTAACTCAACCCGAGTTGTTCCAGGGCTTCCAAAGTGTTTGCTCCAAACCACAACCATAAGGAATTATGAGCACTAACTAGAACAGGTCAATTGGAAAAACCCACAACACCATGCCTATCTAGGAAATGGAAAGGAAAGGCTAAAACCACTGTCAATCTAGGAAACTCTTCATGCCAATGACAAAAAATAACCAGAAAAATCACATGCATATACCATGCAATCATAAATCAACAAGAAATCACACATGCAACCTGTTACCTACAAAGAAATCCAACTATAGTTATTGATCCACCCATTCCCTTACGCTTCCCTACTTTCCTTTGCCTTATTTCTCCAAATCCAACATATGCCAAAGTGCTCCCAAGAATGCTCCAATAAAACTCTAAGTGTGCATGAGTATGAGAGGGTGAGAGAATAGAAGAAAATTCCAAGCTAAAACTAACAAAAGGTTGAACTAACAAAATTTGTGAACTCATAAGCCTTTTTATCATCAAGGCTTCTTTTTGCTTCATTTTCCTTCTCATGCAAATTTGTGACCTTTCACCTTCCTTTTCTCCTATTTTCCCTTATTTTCACAAATATATGCCAATTAATGCCACTTTGCCAATTTCCATATCCATTAATTAATCACCAGTGACACCCCATCACTATGTTTTGCCCAACATTAAGCTTGGAATAGGTGTCCCATGACCTTGGTCTTATTTTATTTACATAGAAAATCAACCAGGGGTTGTTGCATCGTTCCTCTCTCGTGGAGTCATAACCCCCCATTGTTTCGGTCCCCCCTCCATCTCATGATAAGTGGTGTACTTTGTATTAATAACACTATATGCATCACATACATCACTTGAGGTTGGGCCATACTATATGGTTCACAAGCTAATTCATGCATAAACACATTACATCATATTTTCAAGATCAAAACTAGAGTGTTACATTATTTATTTATATTCCATTAGCATTTAACTTGAACTAGAACATGTGGAGAGAGGGGGTAATATTCTTATCATTTTATACGTTATACTACTTGTTGTAGCTTGTATCAATGAATTATAGAAGAGTAAAAAATGAAATCACTACATGAAAGGGTTCTCTTGTTTCATAACAAGAGGCTCTCATACATCAATCTAGTGTCTCAGAAGGTCGTGACTGTAAAAATAGATTATGAATATTTCTTGTTGTTAGTTTCCTTGTATCTTTGATTTTATATGCAATGATGATGATTATTAGTGTCCATTGAGACCATATTTGTATCAAACCTCAAGGAAAATATGGCAAGGAATTGCTTAGATTGATTTAGAATTTTATTTATAGTTTTCGCCACCACCACCGTCAAAGGATTGGGAAATCTTGTGTTGTAGCAAGCCATGACTATTTTAGATTCTATATTTTTAGGACTTGTTGATAATGCTTGGTTCTAGCATACAATGATTGAGTTGTGGATTGTTTAGAGTAGTTGATGTAGGAAACAATGCATCTATAGCCAAATCCTAGGATTTTTAGCCTAGATTTTGAGTAGTTGGATAATTAGTTGCTAAATGACTATGTATGCAAAGTGTTCGACCAAATTCTTACACGAGTTCACTATAAAAATATTGATTGTGTATTCAAGACAAAATGATTATACACAATCAATGCCATGATATTGCATATTACTAGCATGTTTTTGTTGATCTGTCTGCAAGTAAAGTGTTTGGTGAATTTTCCATAAAAAAGGTGTTTGATAAGATGATTGTCAAAATGTTCAATGATTGAGTTTTTTTATGACAATTCAAAGGTCATTAGGCAATGATTAGAGGAAATTATTATAGATCTTGATATAAATATATACTTTTAGATTGTGCTCAAGTCACTCTCTAGGAAAACCTTGTGTTTGCGAGTGAATTCTCATAACCATGAGTTGGATTTAAAGCATAAATTCAATCATAGGTTGGGGATTCTTGTTTCCCAATAGTGCATTTTTAATGATGGTAAATAGTTAAAGGAACTATATCATCTATTTGATCATTTTATTTGTAAAGATTCAACTATTGTCTTAGCACTACAATTGTGTGGAAGAGAGATGGGCATCAAGATGTCTGTTAGGGATGCAATGAAAAACAAATCTTTCACTCCTCATGATTTGAAGACTTTTCCTACTTCTAGAGACTATATTGTGGAGCATACCAACAAGGCGCCAATTGTGGGGATTACCTCGCCATAGGTCAACTGTATACATTTCTTTTATAAAAATAATGCGATCATTTCTTGATTTAATGGTCATTATGTAAGACACCCCCTTAGGAATATCTCTTGGTATTTATGAGTTTTGTTTATTTTTCCATTGAGGAGTTTCGTCGAATAGTTGGCATACACATTTTGTAGGTGTTCTTTTCGCATTTTATTTAAATTAATGAAACACAACACCAAAATAATTGAAGAGATTACTTCCAATGCATCAATAAACCACTGACGTAAAATTAAAATAGGGTAAATACCACTCATAATGGAATCCCAATAATAATAGAAGATATACAATGAGTTATATATATATTATATATATATATATTTATTATATATAGAGAGAGAGAGAGAGAGTGGAGAGAGAGAGAGAGAGAGAGAGAGAGAGAGAGATCAACGTGGCTATAAGGACCCCACAACAGTATGCTTCAAAACTCATCTACAAGAGAATGACTGGACTATCAACTGAAAGGATCCTCAGTCTCTTCAATATGTACTCAACATGAGAATGAATGATGGTTGTAGTTGCTCAAGTGACACTCAAACAATGAACTCAATCCTCTTCCCAAGAGGATATTGACCCATGAATAACTCGGTTCAAACCACAATAAATTAACAACCCCCTCAATACAATGTTCTTAGCCATAAGGATGTTAAATTCATGGTTCAACAAAGATATTTTTACCCTATTTATGATTGGTATTTATACTTAGGTTTGAGTGGCACTCGACCCCTTTAGAAAAACTCCAACTTGACCATCATACAAAACTAAACTTGTCCCACCAATAGAATGAAAAATCTGCCCTTAGAATCAACAAACTCATCCCTCTTTTTGCTACAAACACAACCCTTTAGTAACAATAAACTTGGCCCCTGCAAGTGAATATAACTCGACCCTCCTTTAGATGACAGACTTAACCTCAACAGTAATTAGGAAACTATGCCTCTTAACCAACAACTCGTCCCTTAATAGATATAATACAATAACTATAGCAGTGGTAACTCGACCCCCTTTGCCTCAACAATTTGGCTTAGTAACTCCACTTGAAAGAATATTTATAGGATACACAATTCAGAGCTTAAAATAAAATGATAACTTTGAAGACTTACTCCATCTCCACCATATTTTCTCTTTTGAAGCAAATAACGAAGTTTGAGTGACCTCGCTTTGAAACTAGCTAGGGTGTATAGTTTCAACACCGAAACTATAAAACTAGAATGAGGGTTTCCAAAAACCCTAAACTCTTCCTCAAGACTTCTCCAAAATCATTTTCTCAAGTGAGCAAATGCAACAATGAGGAGAGACCCCTCAATTTCCCTCTTTTATGAATCATTTAAAGTCACCTTAGTGGGCTTTCTCACTTTATAATTTAAAAGTGACTTTTAATTAGCCTACAACCCATGTCTTCCTTTTCACCACTCTAGCTTTTGTGATGTTTTCTCTTAGGAAAATCATGTTCCCTTGATTAATTTGTCCCATCCTAACTTACGGGAACTGTACTAGGCTAAAATATCCCCTTCCTTATGTCTCTTAAGTGGATGGGGACATTACAATACCCCTCACCTAAGATTGCTTGTCCTCAAGCAACTTTAGCCTTGAATGTTGGAGCACCTATTCCCCTTCCCACGTGGCATCTTCAATTAGCAAATCTTTCCACTTCACCAGGTACTCCTTAATCATCTTGTTTGTTAGCTTTTACTCCCTTACCTCTAGAATTTCCTCTAAAACTAGAATAAACCCCCCTTTCTTGTTTAATGGTGGAAGATTTTTGAAGTGATTACATGTTTTCCAAAGCCTTTTTGAGGCAAGAGACTTTGAAAACATTGTGAATCTTACACCCCTTTGGGAGCTCTAGCTTATAGCCACTTCCCCTACACGTCTGACTATTCAGAAAGCTCCATAGAATCCGAGTTTAAGATTCTTTGCCCCATTCTTTTTTAGCAATGATTGCTTATAGGGCTGCATGAAAAGATACATCTAGTCCCCAACCTCAAACCTACGCTCTATCTGATGCTTGTCTGCACAGATTTTCAGTTTGTTTTGGGCCATCTGCAAATTGTCTTTGAGGACTTGTAGTAGGTCCCGACTCTCTGGAACCCAATCCTTAGCCAAAGGAGCTTAACTATCCCCAAATATCTGATCCACAAATATTGGAGCTTCATATCCATACAAGGATTTGAAGGGTGTCATTACAATTGACCCGTGGTAAGTGGTGTTATAACAATGATCTCCCAGGGGTAACCTCTTTACCCATGCTTTCTACTAGCCATATACATATTTTTGAGACAACCTTCCAGCCATTTATTCATTATCTTGGTTTTTCCAACAGTATGTGGGTGGTAGCTAGTATTAGGTGTTAACTTCGTCCCAACTAATATGAACAACTCCTGCTAGAAATCCTCCCATGAACCTGTTATCCCTGTCACTCACATTGATTTTCGGTAGCCCATGCAATCTAAATGCCTCTCCAAAGAACAACTTTGCCACAAGTGCTACTTAATATTTGTAAGGTAGGTGAAGAAGTGTGCAAACTTCGTGAGTTTGTCCACCACCACATAAATATTGTCCTTCCCCTACACCTGGGGCAATCCCACGATGAAATCCATGGAAAGACTTCCACTTTTTGTTATGGGATGGGAAGCAATTGAAGCAACCCTATCAAGTGAGTATGCTCTGCTTTATTTTGTTTGTAGACACTATATTTTCTCACAAATCTCAACACATCTATCTCGAGGCCCTTCCATGTGAAACTCTCCTTGATCTGTTTATATGTGTTTAAGTACCCAAGGTGCTCTGCTAGGGGTGAGTTGTATGTTACCTTCATAATCTTCTCCTTGAGTCGAGACTCTAGTACTAGGTAAATGTGGTATTTGTAATAAATAACATCATCGAAGACACGGTACCTATCATCCTAGATTAGCCCATTGAGGATCTCGCAAGCCAATTGTAGAAATTTCTCATTTCCCACCTCGGTTTTCAGTTTCACCTTATTTCTCCCATATAGTTAAATGCCCATTCCCATATCCATACATTCAACACTGAAAAAAAAAAAAAAAAAAAAAAAAAAAAAAAAAAAAAAAAAAAAAAAAAAAAAAAATATATATATATATATATATATGATATATATAATATATAATATTATATATATATATATATATATTAAATAAATTTTAAAAAAAAAAAAAATTAATAATAATAATATTATATAATAATAATAAATTATATATTATTATAATATATTATATATATATAATAAATAAAAATTAAAAATAATTTGCTGAAAACACAAATTCTGACAGCCATTTAACACATTTAAACACAGTGATTTTTGGTCAAGGTGACCCTGGAAAAACCCCCTACAACTCTTAGGGAAAACCAGTTCGAGAAATCTTCTTTATTTCTGAAAATGCCTTTTTACAGTGAGCAATATTCAGGAAAAATTCAACAAGCAAACTTTACAACTTATCTCGTTTTCCATGCCCTGGAAAACTGCTGTACGACTGCTATACAGATTGTACGGACTGCTGTACGGACCTCGATTTCTATGCAAAAAATAAGCTCGACCCTCGATTTCTATGCAGAAAATCTGTTGTACGACCCTCGATTTCTATGCAAAAATCTACTGTACAGCCCTCGATTTCTGTGAAAAAAATTGTTGTACTTCCTCTTGGAAATCGTGCCAAAAAATCTGCCTTTTACAGTGTGCTCACTCAGTTGTACGGATTTGCTAAACTGCTGCCTTGGAATGTGTGCCAAGCTTATGTCTCCTTCTCCTCCTTGTCCAGAAATCTCTCTTGCTCTCTTGCCCTCCTTCTCTCAATCTGCTCATGAAAAAATGAATGACCTTTTCCTCATTTTCCTCCTTTAATCTAACCCTAAGTGACTTTTGGGTGATCCCTAAATTCAATAGCTGAAATACATTGAGATCAAGGGCTGAGATTAAATGCTCATTTAAATCTCACTTTCTATTTTTTAATTCACCCCACTTTAATAAAAACCCACTTAGTCATTTATTTCCAAAGTCACTTTTCCTTTCTAATTTTACATTAACTTTATTAAAGTCACTTTAAAATTAGACTTTAGTAACTTTATCACTTAAAGTCACTTTTAAATTAGATTTAACTTTATAAAAATTATAAAGTTACTTTTAGGAGAAAAATTAAATTCTTTTGGACACTTTTCCCTAGGCCAAAGATCAAAGCCTTAGGGAACCACCTGCCCTCTGGTACCAAATTTCAACACTCCCTCTTACCGAGGAAGGTGTTCCTCACCACACCTATCTTGTCTTTGAAGTAGACATGCTTGCCCCGTGGTAAGGCTTTGGTAAGAATATCTGCAACCTGCTTATCAGTGGGAATATACTCAAGCTTCATATCTCCCTTCTGAGCATAGTCTTTGATGAAATGATATTTGATCCCGATATGCTTTGACCTGTCATGAATACTGGATTCTTCGTGAGTTTAATGCAACTCTAATTATCACAGTAAATCACTGAAGGTCTCAATGACTGACCAAATAAGCCAAACAACATCTTGCGAAGCCAGATGGCCTCACAACTAGCTAGACTGACTGCCATATACTCTGCTTCCGCTGAACTCAATGCTACTGACTGCTGCTTCCGGCTGAACCATGACACTACTGCCGAACCCAACCCAAAACAACACCCTCAAGTGCTCTTCCTATCAGAAGCACAACCTGCCCAATCAGAATCAGTATAACCTGTGAATCTCACTCCATCCCCCTGCCTATAGTCCATACCATAATCCACTGTCCCCTGCAAGTACCGCAAAATGTGTTTTGCAGCCACCTAGTGAACCTTCCTAGGCTCACACATAAACTGGCTCATCGTGTTGACTGCAAAACAAATATCTGGTCTAGTGTTGACCAAATACATCAAGGAATCAATCAGCTGCTTGTACAATGTGGGGTCCACCAACTCGGAATCCGAAGCATGAAGCTTCTTCCAGTTGGTGATCATTGGTGTCGACATGGGTTTACAATCCTCCATGTGGAATCTGCCAAGGATGTCCACAATATACTTCCTCTGCCCCAGGAAGAAATGCCCCTCCTCTTGCCACACCTCCAAACCCAAAAAGTAATGCATCAAGTTGATGTCCTTCATCTTAAACTCCGCCGCAAGATCTCTCTTGCAGTGCTCTATGAGTCTCTCTACACCTGTAATGATCAAGTCATCCACATACAACACCAGAATGAGAGGCTCCTCACCTATCACAATATTAGTAAAAGGTTCGGATCTACCTCACTCTTTGTGAAACCCATCCCCTGCAAGTATGTTTCTATCCTGGGTAGTACCAAGCTCTGGGAGCTTGCTTTCTTCAGGCCATAAAGGGCCTTCTTCAGTCTGCACACATGGGACTCCTTCCCATGCACCTCAAAGCCCTGTGGCTGCTCATGTACACCTCCTCTTGTATGAAGCCATTGAGAATGCAGTCTTCACATCCATCTGGTGGATCTTCCAGCCCATCTCTGCTACTATCGATATAATGGAGCGGATCGAAGTATATCGAGCCACAGGAGCGAAGGTCTCCTCATAATCAACTCCCTCTACCTGGGAGAACCCTCTAGCCACAAACCTCGCTTTGAATTTCTCAATGCTGCGATCTGCAGCATGATTTACCTTGTAAAGCCATCTGGAAGTAACCACTGATTTGCCCTTAGGCCTCGGCACCACCTCCCAAACATCATTCTTCATGATAGAAGAATACTCCTCCTGAATGGCCTCTCTCCAGACCTGCTGGCTAGCTGCCTCCTCGTAGCTAGAAGACTCTGAGTCAAGGATGCTGGTAGCCATTGCCATATAGCTACAAAACCTCTTAGGTAGTCTACTCTCTCTGACCGGCCTCTTAGGCTCAGCAATAGATGTGGCATCTCTCAAGGTGTCCTGAAGCCACTTGGGCTTCCTCTTCCCTGAGCATGCTTCTCCCACTAGAGAATGGAACTCCTCCTCCTCATCACCATCAGTAGCCTGAACTCTTGACTGCATGTCTGCTGTCCTCCTGCCTGCACCTAAACCTGTAGAAGCTGAGGTACCGTGTGAACTATCCATCAGTGGACTCCCTAGTGAATTGCTCTGTGGACTGCTCTGCATGCTGCCCGGAGCACCACCCCTCTGGCTCGGCGAGCCACTGCTCACTAACGAATGTGACATCGTCCTAGATGTACCTCTGGATCCTCATGATCCCTGCCCACTGGATCCCTGTGACTGACTCAACTGCTACTGAGGGTCTGGCTGATCCAGATGCTCTAACTCCCGTGACCTCCTAAAGGCCCTGTCCTCCTCAAACTTCACATCTCGCCTGACAACAACTTTCCTCTGTGCAGGAATGTAAATCCGAACGGCCTTTGAGGTCTCACTGTAGCCCACAAAGATACCCTTCTCTGCGGTGGGGTCTAGTTTGGTCCTATTCTCCTTGGGTATGTAGGAGTATGTAATGCACCCAAAGATACGAAGATGACCAATATCAGGCTTCTTCCCAGAAAAATCCTCCTCCGGAGTCATGTGCCCCAAGGCACGATGCAGACTCCTGTTCTGCAAATAAATAGCTATGTTGCAGGCCTCTGCCCACAAGAACAATGGCAACCCCTGATCATGTAACATGGCTTTGGTAGCCCCTACGATGGATCTGTTCTTCCTCTCTGCAACCTCGTTCTGCTAGGGGTTGTAAGGAACAGTGAAATCCATCCTAATGCCTACCTCTGCACAATAGTCAACAAACTCTCCAAGGGTGTACTCTCCCCCATTGTCCGACCTCAGGGACTTGATCTTCCGACTTGTCTGTGTCTCCACAAGAGATTTAAACTCCTGAAACCGCTTGAAGACCTCACTCTTGGTCTTCAAGAAATAAATCCAGGTCCTCCTAGAGTGATCATCAATGAATAAAACATAGTACTCATATCCACTCAAGGAAACATGAGACATCCGACCGCTCACATCAGAATGAATCAAATCAAGTATCCCAGTGGCTCTGCTGTCACTGCTGGGAAAAGGGGATTTGGCAAACTTGCCCATCGCACATCCTCTGCAAGTATCAAGGTGATCAGTACTGAAATCTGGCACACCTGTAGTGATCTCCCGCAAGGTCCTCAAGGCTCCATGATACATATGTCCCATCCTGCGGTGCTAAATCTCACACAGCTCAAAACTGCTAGCTCTGCTGTAGGTACTACTGCTCAATGCCAAAAGGGACTCGAATGCAAACTTGTACACCTTTGCATGGCGTACACCTATCACTCTAGCTGAATCAGCAGGAGTGCCCCTGGGATACATCAACCCTGTCCTCCCCTGAACAGTACCTCATATCCTCTGTCCTCCAAAGCTGAGACGGATATGAGGTTCTTCCTCATCCCTGGCACATAAAGAACATCTGACACCTTCAAGGGAGGTTTGGACTCCTTTTGAAATGTCAGTGTCCCCACACCGACTGCTCTAACAACTCTGTCATCACCGAGTAATACCTCCATATCAGTGCCACTCTCTGAAAGCTCTGAGAAGTACTCACGAACTCCTGTCATGTGACGTGAAGCCCCACTGTCCACATGCCAAATACCCAAAGATGCTCCACTAATCGAGGGAAAAGCATGATCCCTTTGAACCTGTGTGGTAGGTGATCCTGCACTAGAGGACTCACACGCAGTGAACCCAAACTCCCGGTCAAAACGATCTGCAAAGTCCTCAACCTCTACTGAAGCTGCCACGCTCTGGTTCTTCCCCTTCTTCTTCTTCTTCTCCGGAAACACAACTGTAAAGTGTCCCATCTTTTGACAATTCCAACACTTCACCTTGGAATAGTCCTTCTGTGTGTTACCCTGTTTACCTTTACCTTTGCCTTTGCCCCCACCATTGCTTGTGGAAGCCTGCTTCTTCCTTTTGCCTTTCTTGCCTCCTGCTAACAGTGCTACATCCTCATCCTGCTCAACTGGCTTGGCTGCCCCAAGCTGACCTTTCCTGATCTCTGTCTGAATGCAATCATCCCAAAACCTCTCCCATGTGGGAAGGGTCTCACGTGCACAAACCCCATCAGCAAAGTTCATCCATGAACGGGGGAGGCCATTCACTGTTCGCACCAACTCAGTGGGTGGAATGGCCTCTCCAATTGCTGTCAACTCATCTCTCACATTAGTAATCTTTGTGAGATATCTAGCTGCACTATCATTACCCATCTTAATAGTCTTCAGCTTCTCCTTCAGGACCATTTTCTGGTTCTCATTGGTACTCTGGTAGAGATTGGACAATGTTGTCCACATCTCATGGGCATTGCTCTTTCCTCTCACATGAGGAATCAATGGTCTTTGACTCCGTCTAGAATCAGTCTCTTACCCTTATTGTTCTTTTTATTATACTTAGCCAACTGAGTAGCATCAGTAGGCACAATAACCGGGTTCTGTGTGGTATGCACCATGATGTTCCAGACTTCTGCCTCCTCAAAGATACTCTGCATTCTCTCCTTCCAAACATTGTAATTGCTATGCCCATCCAACCTATCCTCCACCCTTAATCCCAATGACATCCTGCTGTCCTAAAACCGAAAAATAGCACTGCTGTAGTAAAGATAAAACTGTTGTTTTTGAAAAATCAGCGTGCTGGAATTTCTGAGTGAAAAATCAGCAGGCTGTAATTTTCCTCCTTGCTGTCCCAAACTGCACTTCAGCACTTAAGCTCTGATACCATGTAGAAATTTCTCATTTCCCACCCCGGTTTTCAGTTTCACCTTATTTCTCCCATATAGTTAAATGCCCATTCCCATATCCATACATTCAACACTGAAAAAAATATATATATTTTGCTGAAAACACAAATTCTGGAAATTTTACAGAATGCTGGAAAATGCAGAAATAAAAATCAACAGGTACAAACAGCCATTTAACACATTTAAACACAATGATTTTTGGCCAAGGTGACCCTGGAAAAACCCCCTACAACTCTTGGGGAAAACCAGTTCGAGAGCTCTTCTTTATTTCTAAAAATGCCTTTTTACAGTGAGAAATATTCAGCAAAAATTCAGCAAGCAAACTTTACAACTTATATCGTTTTCCGTGCCTTGGAAAACTGTTGTACGACTGCTTTACGACCTGTTGTACAGATTGCTGTACGAACCTCAATTTCTGTGCAAAAAACAATTGTACGACCCTCGATTTATGTGCAAAAAAATCTGTTGTACGACCCTCGATTTCTGTGCAAAAATCTACTGTACAACCCTCGATTTTTGTGCAAAAATCTGTTGTACTTCCTCTTGAAAATCGTGCCCAAAAATCTGCCTTTTACAGTGTGCTCACTTAGTTGTACGGATTTGCTAAACTGCTGCCTTGGAATGTGTGCCAAGCTGATGTCTCCTTCTCCTTCTCCTCCCTATCCATAAATCTCCCTTGCTCTCTTGCTCTCCTTCTTTCAATCTGCTCATGAAAGAATGAATGACCTTTTCCTCCTTTTCCTCCTTTAATCTAACCCTAAGTGACTTTTGGGTGATCCCTAAATCCAATGGCTGAAATAGATTAAGATCAAGGGCTGAGATTAAATGCTCATTTAAATCTCACTTTCTATTTATTAATTCACCCCACTTTAATAAAGACCCACTTAGTCATTTATTTCCAAAGTCACTTTTCCTTTTCTAATTTTACATTGACTTTATTAAAGTCATTTTAAAATTAAACTTTAGTAACTTTATCACTTAAAGTCACTTTTAAATTAGATTTAACTTTATAAAAATTATAAAGTTACTTTAGGAGAAAAAATTAAATTCTTTTGGACACTTTTCACTAGGCCAAAGATCAAAACCTTAGGGAACCACCTGTCCTCTGGTACCAAATTTCAACACAAATTTGTTTTTGGAATACTCCGCTAGCAAGACGGTTTTCCAGTCACCTAAATCTCCATAAGAGAGAGGGTGGATGGCATTTTGGAAAGGGCATTTGTTACCACATTGTTTTTTCCCTTCACATACTCAATCTCAAAATCATATGCTTGGAGATTGTTGATCCACTTCTTTTTCATTTCACTCAACTTCTTCATCGCGGGTTGTTATGATTGGTCTTCGCTTTAAACTTGTTCCCCAATAGCTACCGCCTGGACTTGGCCAATGCATGCATAATGACCAACATATCTTTATCATATATAGAATAATATCACTCATAATCCTTGAGTTTGTGACTCTTAAACACAATGGGGTGGTGATTCTACATTAACACTGCTTTTATCCCTATACCCAAAACATCACACTCAAGCATGAATGGTTGAGTGAAGTCTTGTAGTGCCAACACCGGGCATGAACTCATTACCTGCTTCATTTTCTCAAAGGTTTGTTGTGACTTATCAAACCAACTGAAATCTCCCTTCTTTGTGAGGTTTGTAAGAGGCGTTGTCAACTGCGATAACCCCTTAACAAACTTCCTATAATATGTGCAAAGGCTAAAGAAGCTTTTCATTTCAATTACATTCTTTAGGGTATGCCACTCAATGATTGCCCTAATCTTCTCTTGGTGCACTCGAACCCCGCTTTCCCTAATCACATGCCCCAAATAGAGCATCCTAGTTATACCGAGCTCATACTTGGACTCATTTGCGTAGAAATCTTATCCCTCCAAAATTCCCAACACTTCATTGAAATGCCTGAGGCGATCCTTCCAAATTTCGCTGTAGACGAGAATGTTGTTAAAGAAAACCAACAAGTACTTTCGCAACTATTTATTGAACGCATGGTTCATGCATGACTGAAATGTTGTGGGTGCATTAGTTAACCCAACTAGCATAACCAAGAGCTCATAGTGTACACAGTGATAAATGAAAGTCGTCTTCAGTATACCCTACTCCTGAACTCAAATATGATGGGAGCCCGAGCAATGATTTATGTTTGAAAAATACTTCCCCCCTTTTAACTCATCAATCCTCTACAAATGTTTGCCCTTCAAACCATACAATTCTCTAAGGCCATGCTTTGATACCACTATAAAATACTCCTTTAGGAATATCTCAGAATTCCCATTGAAAATTTTGAGTTTTGTTTATTTTGTCATTGAGGAGTTTTGTTGAGCAATTTGCATACACATGGATGTAGGTGTTATTTTTGCATTTTATTTTAAAATATATGAACACATATCAACACGATTGTAAGTGACCCCACAACAATATGCTTGGAAACTCATCTACAAGAGAAGGATCATACTATCAGCTAAAAATATCCTCAGTCTCTCTAACATGTTATATATATATCAACGTGACTATAAGTGACCCCACAACAATATGCTTGGACACTCATCTACAAGAGAAGGATTGGACTATCAGCTGAAAAGATCCTCAATCTCTCTAACACGTGCTCAACTTGAGAATGAATGATGGTTGTAGTAGCTCAAATTACTCTCAATTAGTGAACTCAGTCCTCTTCCCAAGAGGATATTGACCCACAGACATCTCAGTCCAAACCATGGTAAATTAATAGTCTCCTCAATACAATGTTCTCAACAACAAGGATGTCAAAGTCACGATTCAACAAAGATATTTTCAATCTATTTATGAATGGTATTTATACTAAGGTCTGAGTGACACTTGACCCCTTTGGAAAAACCCTAACTCAACTAGCAGACATGATTGAACTCATCTCACCAACTTAATGTAGACTTAGGCCTCAGAATCAACAAATTCATCCCTCTTTCTTCCATGAACACAACCCTGTGGTAATAGTAAACTCAGCCCCTCCAAGTGAATATAACCTAACCCTCGTTTAGATGACAGACTTAGACTCTTCCAACAATGAGGAAACTCTGTCTCTTAGCCAGAAAATCTTCCTTCAACATAGGTAATACAATCAATTTAGCAGTGGTAAATCGACCCCCTTTTCCTCAACAACTTAGCTTCAGATTTGGCTTGGAAACTCCACCTAAAAGAAGATTTATATAATACACAAAATTAGAGCTTAAAATCAATTAATAACACTTTGAAGGCTTACTCTAGATCTGATATCTTTTCTTATTTGAAACACAATGACAAAATATGAGTGATCTCGTTCTCAAACTAGCTATGGTATATAGTTTCAACATCGAGATTAGCAAACCAGAATGAGGGTTTCCAAAAGCCCTAGACTCTTCCTCAAGAGTTCTACGGAATCCTTTTTGTCAAGTGAGCAAATGCAAGAATGAGGAGAGACTCTTCATTTTCTCTCTTTTATAACTCATTTGCCACTTTTGACACCTTTTTACCCTTTTATTTTAATAAAGTCACTTTAGTGGGTTTTCTCACTTTATAATTTAAGAGTGACTTTTGATTAGCTTAGGACCCATGTTCCCCTTTTCACTACTTTAACTTTTGTAATGCTTTATCCGAGATGAATCGTGTTCCCTTGATTAATGTTAGGGACCCACCCTAACCCCCTTATTTATGTAGTGGGATCACGTCATAATTAAGAGTTAATAAAGCCCATATTAATAATTGTAAGTGGTTAACTCGCTATTAATGACGGGACCACAGTTAGTTGCAAATGGGCCTAGTATTAGATAGATGGTATTAATAAAACCCATGGTATTGATCCATGGTATTTGCATGTATGAATCATATATAAAGGATAGAGACTCCCTGCGAGGAGTGTCGTGTCTTATTTCTGAATCGAGCTCTGCTCTATTGGAGGTTGCCGCCTCGAAGAGGCCAGTGAACATTGCTTTCTGAATAATAAAATATTTGCTGTTGACTCTCACTATTCTATGTTCTGGGTATTTTTCTTCGCATATTCTGTATTTGGGTATCTTTTGCAGGTTAAGAGCATAACAATTAGTTTTTCTCGTCTTATCCTACAGGAACCTTATTAAGCTAGCATACCCCCTTCCTTATGTTTCTTAGGCGGTTGGGGACATTACATATTGACCACTTGACTCAATGTGAGTGGATTCATTTATCTTGGACAAAGAAATGTGAGGTCTCTTTTTGTTTCATTTTTAATTTTTTTTTTTGTTGAATTTTTTACAAGCAAGGTGTTCGATAAGATAATAGTCAAAATGTTTCATTATTGAGTTTTTAATGATAGTTCCAAGGTCACGTGGCCAGTGTTTGATGAGATTCCTATAAATCTTGATACAAAGATGGAATTTCATATTATGCTCAAGTCACTATTTAGGAAAACCTTGTGTTTATGAGTGAATTCTCATAACTGCATGTTGGAATTAAAACAAAACTTGAATCATAGCTTTGGGATTCCTATTGACCAATAATACCTTCTTTATGAGAGAAATAGTTGAAGGAATTATTTCATCTATTTGATTATCTTGTTTGCAAAGATTCAACTATTATCTTAGCACGATGATTATGTGGAGGAGTGGCAAGCATCAATATGCCTTCTAGGGATGCAATTAAAAACATAATTTTCACTCCTCATTATTTGAAGCCTTTGCTTATTTCTAGAGCCTATTTTGTGGAACATGCTAATGAGGTGATAATTGTGGAGATTACATTACCATAGGTCAACCATTTTGATTTCTTATATGAAAAAGATGTAACCATTTCGTGATTTAAGGGTTATTGACCACTTACTTTGGCTCGATATTAATGGATTCATTTATCTTAGACAAAGATGTGTGAGGTCTCTCTTTGCTCTAATTTTTTTTATTTATTGTTTGATTGTTTGATCATGTAGATTACTAGACATTTTTATTTATGAAAATCCGTAGTTTTGGGAAATATAGGGCTTTTAATAACTTTTTGGTTTCTAGATTTTGATCCTATGTCTATATCAATCAGTAAAATACCAACTTAACCTTCTAACCATTGAGATTTTAACTACTTATTTAGACTGGATATCAATGAATTCATTTATATAAAAAAATATAAAAACTATTTTCTGTCTTTAAAAAATAATAATAATCCTAATGAAGATTAACAATCACAAATTTCTTTTAAGAGAATCCATTGCTCTTTCAAAAATTAATGTAAAAATCCATTTCTCTTTCAAAATTTAATGTAAAAGTCATAGATACTAAGCTTTTCCTTGAGTTAGTTATTTGTAAAACTTCTTATGGAATAAATGGATTTTATTAATTTGACCCATTTGATTTAAAATTAGTTGGTATATCCTTAAAAAGCAACTAAAAAAGGAAAAAGAAAAACTTAATAATCCTTCAGCATAAAAGTGAGAAAGGACATGCGTATTAAATATATATTTTTATTTATATCGTCGATTGCATTTCACATTTTCACCCAAGTTAATTGTTGGGACCTATATTCAAAGCATCTAGCTCTATGGCCTCGACGAAGGGAGGGCCAGACAATTGCATGGGCAGCCTTCCCGCTTGAAGGGAGTGATCTCGAGTCTGGTTGATAGCCCGCTTGCAATAACCACAGACCACGTTACATTTCCGATAGTTGCCTTTTAACCGTCGTAATATCGATTAAAGCTGTGAAGGATTTCACAGAGGCGAGAAAAACGAACTCGGGAAAAAAAAATGGAATGGGAGCATGGGGAGGGGAGTGAAGGTCATTCAATTAACACTCGTTGCACAGAGCAGAGAAGCTATCAGTAGGGATGCAAGTTTCGACATAGAGCACAACTTGAAGGCACGGATTTGACATATTCAGAGCATACATTCGACATATTTAGAACAGAGTGTCAGGAGATGGATTCGACATTTTCATGGCACATTTAGAGCATAGATAGATTCGACAACACGCAGAAACAAGATGATCGGCCATTAAACCGAAGCAAAAATTCAAATTAGCGATTAAATACTGGGAGTGTTTTTATGCGCAGTTAATGCACAAAAACTTGGACATTTTGCAGACGGGGCTATTTCTTTCTTGATTTGAAACATAAAAGAAAGCCTTATAGTAGATAAAGAGATGGCTTCCAGACGCCCGTTGGCCAAATTAAAGCTATATAGACATATTCAATTAACTTTCTCTGCGTTGCCAACAGCTTCCATATTGCAAAGACTTAATTATAATGCTTCATCTGAAGGGGATGGTACACTCTCAGAGCGCATTAGCAAGGGTTTTAAGGGTTGCATTGGGGTCGATTTGAATCCGGAATTCACTGCACTTGGCTGCTGTGGATATTCGGACGATGATAATTCGGACAAGCAGAGTAGAAACCCCCTGAAAACGGCAAACGATAAATTGTCAGGGGTTCGATCTCAAATATTTTCGATTAGAGTTTTTATGGAGCACGGGAGACTTGCCCCATCGTTTTCAATGCCCGTTCTGCATAGAGGTTTAGTAGTTGGAGCAATAACAGGTGGGTTGACTGCAAATTTTCCGGTCAGGTATGCCAGCACCAGCACCATTGGAGAAGGGTCAGACAACGTGGACATCATACCTAAATACGTCGACGATGTTGCACAAGTATTGGGCGAAGAGAGCATTGTCATGGATACATTGAATAAAACACAGGCTGTGAGTGAAGTAGCAGCTGCAGCTGCTGATTGTTCATACCCAGTCGCAGCTTTGCAATATACAATTGAAGCTGTTCATGTGCATGCGGGGTTGCCATGGTATGATATTGATTTTTTTCCCTTTTTTCCTATTAGTAATTTCACTTTTTGATTGATCCAGGGGGAGCTAGGAATCCCAACATTGTATAGTAATTTCACTTCTGATCGATCCACGGGGAGCTAAGAATCCCAACACTATAGTAATTTCATTTCTGATTGATCCACGGGGAGCTAGGAATCCCAACACTGTATAGTAATTTTACTTCTGACTGAACCGCGGGGAGTTAGGAATCCCAACACTGTATAGTAATTTCACGTCTGATTGATCCACGGGGAGCTAGGAATCTCACCATTGTATAGTAATTTCACTTCTGACTGACCGACGGGAAGCTAGGAATCCCAACATTGTATATTAAGACAATAGAAATCCATTTTAAATTTGTTGGGGGGGGGGGGGGTGTGATTTGAACTTTGCATCTCTGCCAAGCATGAGCAATTCCTCTACCAAAATTTATGGGGGAGTGATTTGAACCTTGCACCTCTGCCAAGCAAGAGCAATGCCTGAACCAAAATTTATGCATCTCTGCCAAGCATGAGCAATGCCTCTACCAAAATTTATGGGGGAGTGATTTGAACCTTGCACCTCTGCCAAGCAAGAGCAATGCCTTTGCCAAAATTTATGGGTGAGTTGTTTGAACCTTGCAACTCTGCCATGCAAGAGCAACGCCTTTACCAATTTACCACGTGGTCATCATAGAATCTCTATGATATTCACTCGCGAGTTAGGTGTACTAAAATATAGTTTAGCTATACAATTTCGTTATTATCCTTGAATTAAGTATTTAATAGGCAGGTTCTGCAATGGGTATTTTTTTGGTGGCCATGTTTTGGGTTTTTTTTTTTCATAAAAAATATTCACCAATTGGCCATTTTCTCTATAAAAACTTGCCTATTTTTTATTATATATAATATGCTTAGATTAGTAATATTGACCAAAATTTTGCAAGTTTTAATGGTAATTTGCATGTTTTTTTATTGAACTTTCACCTACACATCTAAATGTACGATTTTTTTGCACAAAAATAGCCACCTAAAATACTACATATAATATTGGAATCCTTAAAACTACATTGTTCTGCACTCAGCTCATGGAGAACATGTTGCAATAATTTAATTTTTCTTGTTCAAAGTAATTCTGCTCAATGCTTTTTATTTTTTCATATAAAATGTTAATTTTATTGAAACTCTGCAACTAGTTAGATGAATTACTGAAAACAAAACAACTGAAAACTGAAACCAAATTTACTTTCACCAAGATACATAGTTTCTTAACAATCTATAGTAGTGGAAAATAATTCAGAGATAAAAACACATTCACACAAATTGACATGCTTGTTTACCCATGAAACCCAAATGGAAAAACTTGCTTTCTTTGTTGTGGTATTTTATTGATTGATCTTGAGCAATTGGATCTATTACAATTCATGCTACCTTCTGCAGTTAGCAATCTGTCTATGAGAACCCACTTGTTCTCCTCACTGAACAACCTTGACTTGCCCTTGCCATCCCTGATTCCCTGCTCCTAGTTCCTTGTGCACTGGAGCCCCCATTTCCTTGTGCACTTCTTCCTATTTCCTAGCACAAATTCCCTATTTACTTGTGCACTTGTGGCCTCCTATTTTTTTTAGCGCACAAGCTTTCAATTATGCCACAAACAATCAAAGAATTGATCTCACAAACTTGTAATGATCTTGTGGCTTTGTCCTCCTGTTTATAGACCCAATTCAATCATTCACGTAGGCTTATCTTGATGATTTTGGGTAGCATCGAATGTGCTCTAGCCATGAAATTTGGTGGAGAGGCTAAGGCCATAGTTTTAAAAAACGACCGTTTCGAAACGGAAACGGCGGAGTTGGTCTGTTCCATTGCCCTCTGGAGTGACTCGGTACAAAAAACGGCTCGGTTGGCCAAGTCAGCCATGACTCGGCCGAGTCATTGAATGACTTAGCCGAGTCATTGAATGACTCGGCCGAGTCATGGCTAACTTGGCCAACTCGGCCGTTTCCCGTACTGACTCGGCCGAGTCACAAACAACGGCCCCTAACCCACTAAAACAACAATTTAACATTATTTTAATGAAATTTTAAGGGGTTTGTTGATTGGTTTGGACTTCAAGGTGTTTTATGAATTAGCTAAATGTTATTTGGGGTCCATTGCCCCCTCCCAAACCCCATTTAACACACTCAAATGCTCTCTACTATTTATATGCTATTCAAATTTCATGGTAATGTTAAATTCTTAAAGTAAAAGTGACATTCT